>KN834839.1:83764-220127 GCA_000827265.1 Collybiopsis luxurians FD-317 M1
GAAACTGCAACTAGCCAGTATCATCGTGACCTGATCCCACAGTCGCAGACACGGCACAACGCGCGATATCAGAATTGCCTTATATGTAGCAATTTTGAAAAAATTCATTCATACCTCATTCTAAGTTGCTCTGCCTCAAGAAAAAAATGTAGAAAAAATCAATTAGATATATACATATCAGTCTAGAAACTTTGCGCTCCACAGCTGTTGAAAATGGCAGCGCTAGCCACTGCACCTCGCCCGATATCCGTAAATCACTTCAAAATGGAAATTTCGGTGTCAATACAGAAGGCAAATAGAAAGGAAAAGGTAGGAAGATTAGAAAGTGGTCTGAAAAGCATTTGTGACTAAGTTTTTGAAGCAACAAGAGAGACGAAGAGTCTCTTTCTTCTCTTTCTTTTTTTCCTTTTTTGGAAAATTTCCTTTTTGTTTTTTTTTCTCTTCGACCACAACAATCGGTATCGGGCCGAAAATAGCGAATTGCTGGCGGCCGGTCCAATAGCTCTACACACGGAGACGGCCATCTGCGATAACCCATTCGTGGCTCCCAAAGAGGCCCGATTGGGTGAAGCTGCCACGATGTATATAAAGATGGAACCTGCGAGAAATAATCATTACAGAGAATCATACAGATACCGAAGCACCCACCGTATGCAAAGCTTATGGACAGCCCGAAGAGAAGCTGCAAAGCAACAAACACCCAAGTAAGTGGCGTAACATATCCGTTGGCCTTCACCAGATAAATCATGATGGGGAAACAAGCAAAGATAGGTAAAGTAGATGCGATTCCTAGCGTGAACGCTCTCTTAGATCCCCAGCTGTTATGCAACCTGGCAAAGAAAAAGATTTGGATGATACCATTCAGCAATCCAGATATCGAGAGCAGGTTTCCAATCGTAGCCGGCGGAAGACCTAAACCACCAAGCTCCACAGGGGTTGAAAAGTTGAAGTTGAATAGCACGGACCATAACGTCGACAAGTGATAAGGACGCGTAGTTTCCAGCGGCTACAAGGACGCGCCGGTTGAGTAGTTTTCGGAATGGAACGGGTTTGTTGTTATCGGGGATCTCAGTCGTAACGTCGTTAGCTGTAGAGTCAGTTGCGATATCGGCTGTCGAAGATTTAACCGCGTTCGTTTGCTTCCTCCATCGGAAAGGACGCGGAAATGACAACGTAGGTGATTTGACAGTTTCTTTGAGAAATAAATAAGTCACTAGCCAGGCGATCGCGGAAAAGGTAGCTGGGACAACACAGGGCAGGAAGTAAGGATATTTTATGAGAAATTCGTTGTGACCGAATATATTGGGGAACTGGTCGGCGGGCCTCGCAAGTGCACCACCAATCATTGGGCCGAGTACACTTCCGCTTGACCAAGCGACGGGCATGTACGCATACGCCTGAAAACGTAGTCTTTGTCAAACGAGAACTTGTCTTGCCCAAACAGGTAAGAACTCACCTGAGCGATATTAGTCGTATCTGTCATTTCGGCCAAGATACTGATGAATGTCGCAATTAGTCGGAGTGTGCGCATAACGTCAACATAACCGAAGTACCTTTTTATGACTCCAATGTTCCCGTCTACGATTTAGCACGTCAGTATCATTGATTGTATACAAGACCAGGTATCTTACTCAAAGCACCGTTTAGGCATCGACTAATTCAACTCGTCAGCGAAGTATCACTTGGAGCCACAGCTGGAACAAACCTCAGAACCAACCCCCAAAAGGTCCTAGACAAACCAAAGCAATACATAGATACAGACAAACCAAATAAACCTGTCAGAATGACCGGTCGGCGCCCCACTTTGTCAGATATCCGACTCCAATGCAGTGTAGTCATGGCTTGAGTGAGAAAGAAGAGAGATGACTACAACGAGATGAAATCTGCATCGGGCATGGTCAGTCGAAGAGTACCACTAGACTTGCCAATAAGCCGACATAATGCCCAACCTTCGTCTCGTCTCCATGCGTAATCCCAATATCTCGAACGAGCTATTCCATCCGGAGAGCATGATCAGCTTCACATCCCAAGAATACACCATACACCAGCACCTCTCACCCTCCATACCCTCACAAGTACTCACCTGAGGCAGAAACGGATAGATAACTTGAGAAGTAAGCGGTTCAGCGAATTGTAAGAATAGGACAAGCGTGAACTGCAACCGGGGAAGAGGCATCCGCTGTGTCTCGTGTTGCTGCGGTGGCAGCAAAGGCGTTTCCTCGTCGACCTGGGGAGACATGACAGTTGGAACAAGGAGAAAGAGAAGAAAAGGAAATTTGGATATTATATATAAATATTTTTAATTTTTTAGTTTTATTAAACAGTTTCTTTTAATATTTTCACTGGATTTACTCATTTTAATACAGGTATAAATATATAACTTGGTCAAATCGACCTTTGGCAGGCCATTCAAAATTCCAATTCAACGATGATCTATTCACCCCTGGGCCCTTTGGAATCCATGCTGCTAGTTATGTGTATTCATAATCATATGATCCGCGTGCCTACAGGACGTTTGTGTGCGTACTTTGTAACAGTGTAAGACTGTATGCCATATTCACAACCCTACAGTATTGGGAGGCTGGAACAATGAGTAAGTAAGAGTTGGTCAAGGAGTGTCGCATCTGGTGGCCACCAGGGTACTCGGTTATCCTTAAGTCCTTGTGTATCCCACTAGTATGGATACAAAACAACAAAGATATAGCATATATTGGTCCTGGCTGCAAGCCTGCAAGGATAAGAAGGCTGACTTGCAAGAATTGTAACAGTCTTGAGGGAGGTGAAGTTGAGGTAATGATGCGGCAGCTTCTGCCAGAGTATCATTACACAAATAGCCAAAAAATAGTGGCAAGGATTCCGAAGGGGCATTAAATGGCTGGACAGTCAGTACTGCTGCAACTGCTGAGTACCCTCGCAATCATAAATGGTCACAGAAGCCATGAGGGCAGCAAGACTCGACATAATTTTATACAATGATGCAACTAGAAGAATGAAAGAAAGGGAAAGCCTGGAAAGTAGTAACAAAGATGATCAAGGGAATGAACAAAGGGGCTTTATAAATTATAATTCATTCACGTGGCCTAGGATCTTGCTTGCTGTTGGAGTTATTGCTTAGGGTTCAAAAACTGTTTTTATGGACGGATGTGGTGAAACGTCTTCAGGTAGTGCTTCTTTGAGCCATATTCAACATTATCGATGAAGCTTCACAGCCAGTCCTTCATCAACTTTAACGGGTGATCACAGCTTTGACTGCATGGCAACAAGTCGATATCTACGATGTGTCCAATCAGTGTTGATATGCAATGGCTCTTTTGTCCGAAGCATTGTCAAGCAATTGCAATATGAATGGTTAAACTTTGAACTTTGAACGTGATTAAAGTCAAGTACTTATATATTTATTTCCCATTACAATCGATGAAACATTTCTGCCGGACCATTGGCCCCTGCAGTTTCCGCAAGTCTGGAGGGATGGAATTGGGTGGAATAGACCTTTCAAGCAAGGCGATGGGGACGCCAAGACTGTGTTTTCTCTTGTTAGGAACCGGACCTCGGCCAATGAGCGACTGGCCGTCTTGTTGATTTTTAAAGTACTGCAAAAGTACAAATCTGCTACACAGATACGTCCGTATTTAGGTCCACACTTGTCTAGGAAGCATCGAGGCAGCTACTAGGGATAGAACCGCGATGAAAAGAAGTACATAATACACCATGAATCCACCGAGATAGTGATATCTCAGCGAAAGGGAAAATAGCGAGTTGCTTGCGGCCGGTCCAATAGCTCTACATACGGAGACAGACATCTGCGACAACCCATTCGTCGCTCCCAAAGAAGCCCTGTTGGGAGAAGCCGCCGCAATGTATATAAAGACGGCACCTGCAAGAAATAATCAATATGGTTAATCGTACTGATACCAAAGTACCCACCGTAAGAAAAGGTAATGGACAGCCCGAAGAGGTTCTGCAAAGCAACAAAAACCCAAGTAAGTGGCGTAACATCTCCGCTGGCCTTCACTAGATAAGTCATGACAGGGAAACAAGCAAAGATAGGTAAAGCAGATACGACTCCAAGCGTGAACGTTTTCTTGGATCCCCAGTTGTCATGTAACTTGGCAAAGAAGAAAACCTGAATGATACCATTCAGCAATCCAAATATTGAGAGTAGATTTCCAATCGTAGCTGGCGGAAGACCTAAACCACCAAGCTCCACAGGAGTGGAATAGTAGAGAGGTTGAATAGCACGGAACATAATGTCGACAAGTGATAAGGATGCGTAGTTTCCAGCGGCTACAAGGACGCGCCGGTTGAGCAGTTTTCGGAATGAAACAGGTTTTTCGTTATCGGGGATCTCGGTCGTAATGTCGTTAGTTGCAAAATCAGTTGTGGCATCCGAACTTGCAGATTTAACCGCGTTCGTCTGCTTCCTACGTCGGAAAAGACGCGGAAGTGACAATTTGGGTGATTGCACAGTTTCTTTGAGAAATAAATAAAGCACTAGCCAGGCGATCGCGGAAAAGGTAGCTGGGACCGCACAGGGCAGGAAGTAGGGATATTTTTTCAGAAATTCGCTGTGACCAAATATTTCGGGGAACTGATCGGCGGGCCTCGCAAGGGTACCGCCAATCATGGGGCCGAGTGCACCTCCGCTTGACCAAGCAATGGGCATGTAGGCATATGCCTGAGAACGTAGTCAAACCAGAACCTGTTTTGTCTGAACAGATACGAACTCACCTGAGCGATATTAGTCGTGTCTGTCATTTCGGCCAAGATACTAATGAAAATCACAATTAGCCGAGGAGAGTTTGCGAACAACGTCAACATAAACTGAATTACCTCTTTATGACCCCAACGTTCCCATCTGCGATTTAGCACTTCAATATCATTCCTTGAATACAAGACGAGGTATCTTACTCAAAGCACCGTTTATGCATCGACTAAACCAACTCGTCAGTATAGTTCCGGTCAGAGCCACAACTTGAACAAACCTCAGAACCAACCCCCAAAAGGTCCTAGACAATCCAAAGCAATACATAGATACAGACAAACCAAATAAACCTGTCAGAATGACCGGTCGGCGCCCCACTTTGTCAGATATCCGACTCCAATGCAAAACAGTCATGGCTTGAGTGAGAAAGAAGAGAGATGACTAAGACCAAATGAAATCTTCATCGGGCATGGTCAGTCGAAGAGTACCACTAGACCTACCAATAAGCCGACATAATGCCCAACCTTCGTCTCGTCTCCATGCGTAATCCCAATATCTCGAACGAGCTATTCCATCCGGAGAGCATGATCAGCTTCACATCCCAAGAATACACCATACACCATCACCCCTCACCCTCCATACCCTCACAAGCACTCACCTGAGGCAAAAACGGAGAAATAACTTGAGAAGTAAGCGGTTCAGCTAATTGTAAGAATAGAACAAGCGTGAATTGGAACCAGGGAAGAGGCGTCCGCTGTGTCTCGCGTTTCTGCGGTGGCAGCAAGGGCGTTTCCTCGTCGACCTGGGGAGACATGACAGTTAGAACAAGGAGAGTAAAAAAATTGGATATACCCGGAGCGTGGCTTTGTTAAATCGGCCTTCGCAACTCACCGATGATCCATTCTCCCCTTCAAAATCAACACTGCTAATTACTTGTATTCATATTATCCGCGTGCATGCAGGACGTTTGTGCGCGTTTTAACAGTGTAAGACTGTATGTCATATTCAAAACCCTAGAGTAAAATATAAACTGGGAGGCTGAAGCGATGAGTATGAGTCAAGGAATTCTGCATCCGGTATACTTAAGTCCTTATGTATCCCAGCAGTATGGGTACGTCTCGATAAAGATATGGCATATATTGGTCCTGACTGCAAGCCTGCCAGGATAAGAACACTAACTTCCAAAAAATTGTAACGGTCCTGAGGGAGGTGTTGAGGAAAAGGTGCGGCGGCTGTTGCCGGATTATCGTTACTCAAATACGGATAAAGAGGGGCGAGGATTACGAAGGGGCACAGAATCACGCAAACGGCTGTACAGTCAGTACTGCTGCAGCTGCTGAGTACCCTCGCAATCATAAATGGTCATGGTAGCCATGAGGGCAGCAAAGCTTGACATGATTTAATACGACGACAACAACCGGAAAATTTGAGAGAGCGGGCCGCCGCAATAAATTGCGCAGCAATATACGAGTCCGGAAGTTGAAGGAGAGCTCAAAAGATCTGTCATCTAATGCGCGCATAGAATGCAGAAGGCTTGACATTTCTGCAAAGCGGTAGGTTTCGTTTCCATATGCAGCTGCCCCGAAGAGAGCTTTCCCCGGTTGTCAAAGAGTCGGTGAAGGGCCAATGCAGGGTGAAGGTTGGATGCAATGGGTGATGGTGGAAATTCTCTTGAGGTCAACAAACGCGACGTGATATCAACGTGATATTGACGCTTTGGCGCTTACATATATCCATTTCTCTATAAGTACACGGTGCGTGTGAAAAAAGCAATTCCGCTCAAGGACGAGTTAACCTCCGTTTCACTCCGGACTCGTAATGAAAAGAAAAGGGAAAGATTTGGATGAAGGGAATGAACAACGGGTCTTTATAAACTATAATTCATTAAAGGACTACTCGTGTGGCGAAGGGGATTTATTCAAGAGTTATGTGCTTACATAAGGTTCAAAAACTGTGGATGCGGTGAAGCAGTCTTCCCTTATCTATGCACATGTGAAAGTGGGCCATCGCGCTGGGCGCGCAATCCTAGAGTGTCTGTGGATTCATCATTCAAGCACAAAAGAAAGGTCCGAATATAGAGACTGAAAGAGATGGGAAAAAAAAAATTTGATGAAATCAAAGAATCGAAAAATAAGCGCTATGGACAATTCGGTTCATGCAGCATAAGCGCCAGTGAAGAGCCGACCATATAAGGAGGAGCTTCCTGCATTTCATTCCGGACTCGCAATGAGGTTGTCGATGCGATGACGCTTCACAGCCAGTCCTCCATAATCTTTAATGGGTGATAACAGCATTGCTCTTTTGTCAGAAGCATTGTCAAGCAATTGTACATTAGTGGCCATGCAATGTGCATGATTAAACTTTGAAAGCATCGACGTGATTAACTAGGTCACGTACTTATTCATTTCCCATTACGGTTGATGAAGCATGCCGTCGGTCCCTGCAGTTTCTGCGAATCTTGAGTGGTGGAATCTGGGGCAGAGGAATGGGGTGGAATAGACCTTGCAAGCAAGGAGATGGGGACGCCAAGACTGTGTTTGCTCTTGTTAGCAACCGGACCTCGGCCAATGAGCGACTGACCGTCTTGTTGATTTTTAAAGTACTACAAAAGTACAAATCTGCTACACAGATACGCCCGTATTTAGGTCCGCACTTGTCTAGGAAGCATCGAGGCAGCTACTAGGGATAGAACCGCGATGGAAAGAAGTACATAATACACCATGAATCCACCGAGATAGTGATATCTCAGCGAAAGGGAGAATAGCGAGTTGCTTGCGGCCGGTCCAATAGCTCTACACACAGAGACGGACATCTGTGATAACCCATTCGTCGCGCCCAAAGAAGCCCTATTGGGAGAAGCTGCCGCGATGTATATAAAGATGGCACCTGCAAGAAATAATCAATACGGAGAATCATACAAATACCGAAGTACCTACCGTATGAAAAGCTTAGGGATAGCGAGAAAAGAATCTGCAAAGCAACAAACACCCAAGTAAGCGGCGTAACATATCCGTTGGCCTTCACCATATAAGTCATGATGGGGAAACAAGCGAAGATAGGTAACGTAGATGCGATTCCCAACGTGAACGTTTTCTTGGATCCCCAGTTGTCATGTAACCTGGCAAAGAAAAAGATCTGCATGATACCATTCAGCAATCCAAATATTGAGAGCAGATTTCCAATCGTAGCCGGCGGAAGACCTAAACCACCAAGCTCCACAGGGGTTGAAAAATAGAGAGGCTGAATAGCACGGAACATAATGTCGACAAGTGATAAGGACGCGTAGTTTCCAGCGGCTACAAGGACGCGCCGGTTGAGTAGTTTTCGGAATGGAACGGGCTTTTCGTTATCGGGGATCTCGGTCATAATGTCGTTAGCTGTAGAATCAATTGCGGCATCGGCGCTTGCAGATTTAACTGCATTCGTTTGCTTCCTCCATCGGAAAAGACGCGGAAGTGACAATGTAGGTGATTGTACAGTTTCTTTAAGAAATAGATAAGTCACTATCCAGGCGATCGCGGAAAAGGTAGCTGGGACAGCACAGGGCAGAAAGTAAGGATATTTTATGAGAAATTCGTTGTGGCCGAATATATCGGGGAATTGGTCGGCGGGCCTTGCAAGCGCACCACCAATCATTGGGCCCAGTACACCTCCGGTTGACCAAGCAATGGGCATGTACGCATACGCCTGAAAACGAAGTCAAATGTGAACTTGTCTTGTCCGAACAGTTACGAACTCACCTGAGCAATATTGGTCGTATCTGTCATTTCGGCCATGATACTGATGAATGTCGCAATTAGTCGGAGAGTTTGCGGACAATGTCAACATAGACGAAATACCTCTTTATGACCCCGATGTTCCCATCTGCGATTTAGCACGTCAGTATCATGACTTGTATACAAGACGAGGTACCTTACTCAGAGCACCGTTTAAGCATCGACTAAATCAACTAGTCAGCAAAGTTCCGGTTGGAGCTACAACTGAAACAAACCTCAGAACCAACCCCCAAAAGGTCCTAGACAACCCAAAGCAATACATAGATACGGACAAACCAAATAAACCTGTCAGAATGACCGGTCGGCGCCCCACTTTGTCAGATATCCGACTCCAATGCAGAACAGTCATGGCTTGAGTAAGGAAGAACAGAGATTGCTAAGATGACATGAAAGTGAATCGGGCGTGGTCAGTCGAAGAGTACCACTAGACTTACCAATAAGCCAACATAATACCCAACCTTCGTCTCATCTCCACGCGTAATCCCAATATCTCGAATGAGCTATTCCGTCCGGAAAGCATAATCAGTTCCACATCCAAACAATACACGATACACCAGCACCCCCCACTCTACATATCCTCACCAGCACTCACCTGAGGCAAAAACGGATAGATAACTTGAGAAGTAAGCGGTTCAGCCAATTGTAAGAACAGGACAATCGTGAACTGGAACCAGGGAAGAGGCGTCCGCTGTGTCTTGCGTTGCTGCGGTGGCAGCAAAGGCGTTTCCTCGTCGACCTGGGGAGACATGACAGTTGGGACAAGGAAAAAGAGGAGAAAAGGAAATTTGGATATACCCGGCGCTTAGCTTATTTATATGGTCAAATCGGCTTTCGGCAGGCAATTCAAAAATTCTGACTCAACGAGGGTCAGTTTTCCAATTCAGTACATTTGTACCTGAGTCAGCGTACTGCTGCAACCTCGCGATCATAAATAGTCACGATAGCCAACTATTGTGAGCTAGCCATTTCAAGGACTGTTGGCTAAAGTCATAAAGCCTACAAAAATAAAGGACAAATTCTCACTGTACTTCACCGGCGGTACAGGAGGACAGCTTCCCGTCGATGTATACCTTTCATAAATCACAGAAAAGTCTATATCATCATACCCTTCGACAATGAGCTTTCTGATTTCATTTCAGCACCTTCATGTAATCGGCAACGAAGTAAGAATGCTTCTGACTTCGATTATCTCGTGAGTGAACCTCCTTCAGGATGGTTTACACTACCGCAGCCCTTTGTCCCCGCAAGGATTGAATCGAATGGCAGAAAAGAGGGCTCCGGTGGAGACTGAGAAAGGCAATTTGTAGCTAGCTTAGCTCTGTGGCGCATAAGTCCACTCGTAGCAAAGTTGTGGAGAAAGTCTAGTACTTACTCGCTCGCTCAAAAGGCCACCCTCCCACCTCTAATTAAAATTATAGCCCAAAGCATAGCACAAATAGGCGATAGGTAACACGCGACATACCACTAAATCAGTGAGGATGCAATCTACGCATAGAAAACAACTGCTATTCGGATAGGCAAGTATGGTGGATCGAACGAAAGTCACCTTCTAAATTCTGGCTCACGACGACCATCTGTCAAGGTTGGTATCTCGTGAGAATATATACCTAACTAGCAGTGGATGGGACGGGATCAGATATATTTTGGCAGTGGTAACTGAGCCTCCGAGTCGGATGTTCGGACCGTCAAATAGAGATTGAATGTGCCATCTGGATGACACTGAACGTGTATTGGTAGAACTTCCGGTAGAAAGAGCTACTGCCTTTCAACTAGGGCGAAAGGAGTGATATTGTGAACTCATGAAGCTCGATACCTTGATCTATAGATCAGCGATTGAAGGAGAGAAAGTGGTTTCGGCATCCGGGACATTACGGTGAGCCTGATTCGTCCCGGTTTCTGACACGATTAGGACGCAGAAGGCCGCAGAAGCTGAGTGTTATTGACAAACGTCCCAAGCACGTTTGAATAACAGAATTTGTAAGAGCCGAAAGAAGAGTTATATTTGTATGCCCTGATTAATGAGATGGATGAATTCGAGGAAGCGAAGCACACACGAGATAAGGAGAATTACACCGAGTTCACTGACTACATCGTTGCTTCATCAGGATATATTTGCTTTGGCCGGGAAATTTAGGATAGGCTGATTTCCTTCTCGTCTCATGCTCGCATCGTGACATGCATAATTTGTACATACCTGCGCAAGCTGTATCACTTCCAGGGAGTCAGACTGCGCAGGTTCTCGCATAGGTCAAGCAACTGATTGTAAACGTCAATCCGTTTAGATGGATGTCGAAAGATAATATGATGCGAGGCAGCGTGAGTATCGAGTGTCAAAAGCTTCGAATTCTGTAATGCCGACAGCTGTAGCTATACAAAATCTCGCCGACATGTACCGGACCTCTTGGCCACTCGAGATCCTGAGGGAAGTGGCGACCTTTTACCTCACACCGAAATAAGAACCCAAAATAAGTATTAATCATACCCTGATCATAGCGATGTATTGACGAGGCCATTATGATCCAGAATAAGGGTGCCGATATTCATAGATTTGCGGGTATGTTTATAGTTCCTGAGTTGATATGAAAAGCAAAGCATTGACTTGATCATGAAGCCTCGAGCTCCGACAGAAGAGCGAGTGGAAGGTCACGTGAATTTTGACGTCACGCGTCGGATATTCCCACGGCAATAATTTTCCCATTGTTGCAGAACAAGTCAGATTGTAATACGACACCAATGGGTGAGAAGGTTTTTGCGTTTGGGAATAAAAGTTTCTTCAGCTTGTATTGGAGCCCTTCTGACTTGGTTGGGTCGCTCTTCAGTAAATGCCAGCCTTTCATGATCGAACCAGGGGTCGTGAGAGGCACTTTACATACCCAGGACGAAGGGGCACAACTACGAAGAGCGGAAGGCTAGCAGAGAGCTTGTTCCAGCAAGACGTGTATCTATTTAATTGGCCATTACCACGGTATCACAGGCAGCTGCATAATTCAATGTCATGCATGCCATGCCTTATCTTATCTCTGCGATCTCTTCTCAAACCTCCACCTGCCTCAGCCAAATGCATCTGCTACCCAGAGAAGAAGCCAAACTACTTCTTCACCAGGTATTTAAGTCTTCTTTCTCTTCAAATCGTAGCATCTTACATTCCTTTTAGGCAGGTTATCTGGCACAAAAACGTCTAGCTCGCGGATTACGCTTGAACCAGACTGAAGCCATCGCGCTTATCGCGTCTCAACTTCAGGAGCGTATACGAGATGGTAAACACTCCGTAAAACAGTTAATGGACCACGGAAAGACACTATTGGGTCGACGACAAGTACTTCCCAGTGTCCCGAGTTTGCTGGAACAGATTCAAGTGGAAGGGACTTTTGAGGACGGGTAGGCGGCAAAAAATGTATCGGGTTAAGCTGTGTTGTTCTTCACTGATTTTCTAGGGTTTTCCTTGTCACAGTACATGATCCCATTTGCAGAGATTCTGGAGATCTTGAAGCTGCGCTATACGGTTCATTTTTACCTGTTCCTGATGAAAACCTCTTCCCAATCGTGAAGGAGGAAGAGTATGAGACAGAGAAGGTTCCCGGGGCGATCATTGCAAAAAAGGAACGAATTCTCATTAACAAGGGTAGGGAACGGATCCAGCTGAACGTCACAAACAACGGAGACCGTCCTGTACAAGTACGCACTCGTGCAACTCTTTACTTTTCTAGGTTTCAGTTCATTTTCGGGCTCAGATTGGTTCCCATTATCATTTTATCGAGACCAACCCCAAGCTTTCTTTCGATCGCGCTAAAGCATACGGAAAACGTCTCGATATACCCGCAGGAACTGCTGTTCGCTTTGAACCCGGAGACACGAAACCAGTAACCCTCTGCTCTATTGACGGCGCAAAGAAAATTTCTGGAGGAAATAATCTTGCCTCCGGTGTCGTTAACTTCCGAAGGATAGACCAGATCGTAGAAAATCTGATTCAAAAGGGTTTTGGTCACGTTCCGGAACCTGGGGCGTTGGAAATCAGAGCGGATACGGATATCGGACGAGAAGTTTATATCTCAATGTATGGACCTACCACTGGAGATCGAGTCCGACTAGGTGATACTGAGCTCTGGGTTGAAGTTGAGTATGACATGGTACGTACTCGATAGAGCCATCCCGGTGTACCGTTTCACTGATTAGTTTATAGACTGTATATGGAGACGAAGTCAAGTTTGGCGGAGGTGAATACGTCGTATGCTCAATAACCGGTCGCATGTCGCTTAACAAACACATACAAAATAGGGAAAACCATCCGCGAAGGCATGGGCCAAGCTACGAATCGATCTTCTTCTGAAGCTCTCGACTTGGTTATCACGAACGCTTTGATCGTGGATTGGTCCGGTATCTACAAGGTTGAATCACCTGTTTCTTTCTTCCTCCTCCTTTCCATTCACAAGCCCTTTTTGACGACAGGCGGATGTCGGTGTCAAAGACGGCCGTATCGCTGGTATCGGAAAAGCCGGCAACCCAGACGTCATGGCCAACGTCTACCCATCCCTCGTCATCGGCTCCTCCACCGAAGTCATCGCAGGCGAAAAACTCATCCTCACTGCCGGCGCCATCGACGCACATGTACATTATATCTGTCCCCAACAAGTCGAAGAGGCTCTTGCCGCCGGAACAACGACGATGATTGGTGGCGGAACGGGCCCCAGTGCAGGTACGAATGCGACGACGTGTACGAGTAGCCCGTTTTACATGCGGCATATGCTTGCGGCGACGGATGGACTGCCGATGAATTTTGGGTTTACAGGGAAGGGAAATGATGCGGGGCCGAAGGCGTTGGAGGACATTGTGAAAGCGGGGGCGTTGGGGTTGAAGTTGCATGAGGATTGGGGGTCGACGCCGGCCACGATTGTGAATTGTTTGGATGTTGCGGATAAGTATGATGTTCAGGTGAGCGGCGTTCGAATTTGCCATGATGGATCATCAGGATTTTGACGACTTTTCAGGTTAATATTCACACTGATACTTTGAATGAAAGTGGTTTCGTTGAAAGTGAGTCATCCTGGTAACATGTTCGTCTTAGTCTCTCATCGTACTTTAGGTACAATCGCTGCCTTTGGGAACCGAACCATCCACACATATCACACCGAAGGAGCAGGTACGATCCGCTGAACAAAAAGAAACTAAACGCATCTTATCTCAATTAGGTGGCGGACACGCACCGGACATCATCGTCGTCTGTGGACAGACAAATGTGCTACCTTCGTCTACCACTCCAACCAGACCTTACGCCATAAACACCATATCTGAACATATCGATGTGAGCTCTTCACCCTTGCCTAGCCCTTTCCCCCATCCCGTAAGCTCTTCTGACACGTCTATTCAAGATGTTGATGGTCTGCCACCACCTGGATAGAACGATCCCGGAAGATTGTCATTTTGCAGAGTCCCGTATCAGAGAGGAAACGATTGCGGCTGAGGATGTATTGCAAGATTCCGGGGCCATATCTATGATTAGTTCGGACTCGCAGGCTATGGGACGCGTCGGTGAGGTTGTGTCTAGGACGTGGAGGACTGCGAGCAAGATGCGGGAGTTTAAAGGGCCTCTTAAAGATTTGGGAGATGTATGGCGTAGGGATAATGGAAGGGTGAAGAGATATATAGCCAAGTACACTATAAACCCGTGCGTGTTGCCTTTTTTTTTCGAGACCGAGAAGGGCTGCGCTAATGATATTTCGTATTCTGGTAGGGCCATAACGCATGGTATCAGCCATTTGGTGGGTCATGTTGCGGTTGAGACGTTGGCAGATTTGGTACTTTGGAAACCTGAGAACTTTGGGGCGAAGCCCGAGATGGTCATCAAAGGTGGCGTTATTGCTTGGTCTCAGGTAGGGCCCTTCGCTCCCCACCGAGCGTTTTCATACCAGCTCACCTACCTCTTCATCTCAGATGGGCGACGCCAATGCCTCCATCCCTACCGTCCAGCCATCCTACTCCCAACCCATGTGGGGTGCCAAACCCAGCTCTGCAGCGCTCAACTCTATCTCGTTCGTATCGGAACTCTCCATCACGTCCAATACAGTCTCCTCGTACGGGCTCAAGAAACGGTTCGAGGCGGTGAGGAATTGCAGGAATATTGGAAAGAAGGATATGAAGTGGAACGATGCGATGCCGAAGATGAGTGTGGATGCGGAGAGCTACGAGGTCAAGGCGGATGAGGTACTGGCGGATATTGCGCCGGCGGAGAGGTTACCTCTTGGGAAGGTGTATAATCTATTTTGAGGATATACGAGTAAAGGAAAAAAACTGTAACTTTCTGTACTACTACGAAACTTACCTGAACAATTATATCGGCAAAGATGAACTTGCCCCTCAGATATTACCGTGACACGGCTTGGCAGTGCGCGAGGACCACTTAAGGGCCGGTTGAGTGGCGTCAGCGGTGGCGTTTGAATATTTGACTTGGACATCGATCACCACCCCGCTCCACTTTTTTTTCCATCCCGAAACCCAGTATTTACACCCAGGATTTCTACTATCGGCGGCAATGAATGGTTACTAGAAACGTGTTGTACATCGGAAGAACGAGTGGATTGAACTTGGCTTACAAATATCAGTGAACAACGTTCGGTGCCGCTCCATTCTCTTTCCGCGAGTCATTTGCGACCACCATGCCCGCCAACGCTGCCGCAGAAAACGTATTCGGTACACTTGGTATGGCATATCTGTGGCTTGTTGCAATTTCCTTCCAAATTCAAGTATAGAGTGAACAGGAACGGTATGCTGGATGATTCAGCTTTTACCCCAAATCCACAAGAGTTACCGTGAAAAGAGCACCGTAGGACTCTCAGAGTGGATGATGTGCGTCATGAATTCCTCTTCGATTGTACTGTAAAAGCTAATAAGACGCGCCTTTTGCAGCTTTTCTTGGGCCGTTGGAGGAGCGTTTCTTGGGACTTATGCGGTGGTGCAAAATCTGAATATACCGTTGATAATGCAGCCGCAGATATTCGGTGTACTTTCGCTGATTTCTTGGGCTCAGGTATGGAAAAATAAAATTTAATCAGAAAGTTGAAATGAGATGAAGCTCACGTCCTCGTTTCGGTTAGTGCCAGTACTATACGCGACACTGGTCGCGTCGCAAAACAGTTTTGGTAGCGATTCTTGTAGGCTGTATTCTGGGCGGATTTGAAGCTGGAACAGTCTACGCCCTCCGGCCTCCTTTCAATCATGGAAGTAAACGCGCCGAGTCTGCAATATTCTTCTTTGGGATTATGAGTACTGTATGCATCACAGGCGCGCTGTTTCCGCAATACTATGAGATTTACAAGCATGGGGAAGTTATCGGACTGTCTATACCTTTCATGTTGATTGATATCCTTGGAGGTGAATTCTTTGCATGATTCTCTGTGTCTAGATCCCTCTGACCCGCCCTTATTAGGTTTATTTTCCGATTTATCCTTGATTTTTAGACCCGGATCCTTTAATATTCTCGCAGGAGTCACGTACACACTAGTCATTGTAAGTCCTCCTTTCGACCAGTTGCGGCAGATATTGAGTCTTGTGAAAGGTCACGGACGGAGTTGTCATTGTCGCTGCCATGATATTGAATCCTAGAGCTAGACGGAGGAGGCGAAAAATGAGAGAGGCTGAGATTCGCAGAAACGATCCGGAAATGGCGGAGAATGCTACTCCCGCCTCACCACCTCTAGTGCGATGAGGCCTAATGGATCTAGTATGTTTCCAAGGTTCAAGTATAACAATAACGAGCGAAAGCCGACCTACATGCATAATGTACGATCTACACAACTTTTCGACATATCTGGGGTTCCGCGGTACTCCAAAGTGGGACGTGATGGCTTGACAGCGTCATGCTCAAGATCGTCCACTGTAGTTACTCCTGACTGACTTTTTCCAACTATTGGACGCTTTCGGTTTCAAGGTTCGAAGGTTTAGAGGTAATCTCTATTTATTATTGCCCGCGTAAGAAGTATCTTTTTGAAACTCATTGTGCAGGTTCTAATCGACCCTGCAGATGAAATTGAGCATTTCCGGGTGACTTGACGCTACAGTAATTCCCAAACTCAAGGGCGAAGCTGAAGCCTGAATTTTGAATGGCAAAATTAGCTGTCTCCAAGTAGAGTATGCGTCGCGCATCGGTCTTGGCATAATTTTGACCTCTCACGAGTATACTCGCGTATATCTCTACCCTCAGAGTGGACGACGTTCTAAGATTTCAGTGCGCTCCAAAAATTGAGCACAGTTAATATTATTAGCGATGAGGATTTCTGGGGTGCCATCACAAATCTTTGGCGTGGCGTTAGGCGTCCAGCGTCCAACAGTCACCTAGTCACCTCTCAATGATTTACCCCGGACCACTTTCTACGTAATGTGATGCAGGGATCACTCATTAGTAACAGGAGGTTTGGATCGATTGTCGATGACCCCTACGATTTGGGGCAGTATTTGCGTCTATCTGTGCTCAGTCAATGTCTTTCTCGGCTTGATCTTGTTCAGCATTCGGGAATCCTTCTTTTTCTCTGACAAGACGTACGTGGGTGTTTTTCTGTATGTTTTTGTTCGCCGTCAGGAACAACTTATTTTTCGAAGAGATTTCTGTTGATTTGTTCCCAATTTAGATTGGCGTGCACGTGTCGACATCTAGATTTTTCGATACGGTTCCTTCATCGTGACTAAACCGGGCTTAAGTTACGCATGAATTCGAACATAGTAAACGTGTTGACCGTCGCTAGAGCCCTCGTCATTGCGTATCGCACTGAGCTCCCAGCACCCTCGAATCTCGTATGGAAGAAGGTGGAGAGAATTCGGAGGCAGTAAAGGATGATGAAACTGCGGGAGGGCAGCCTGAAAACACTATAATTCCTGACCCTCACACCAGCTCCACAACCGATGACAGTGGCCCAGTGAAATTGCAGCACGTCATAGAAAATAAACCATCTGAAGGAGGTATTTCTGTTCTAGCTGTGAGTTTTTATATCTATTTCACTCCTTCCTCATTTTTTCCCTCTGATCCACAACGCTTTCAGACTCGACCCAGGCCCATAGCTACTAGAACCAGGACCAAACCCAACGCACCCACTTTGCCTTCCATGCCTGCTGCGACATTATCAGATCTACGTCTACACTCCCCTTCCAATATCATTGGCACTCCTTTTACTGTTGATTCCTCCCCGTACGAATATCCATTTCCCGCCCCAAACACCCGTTCATCCCCTTCATTCGAAGCCTTCCGGCCTCCTCTGACCCCTCCGTCTCTTCTGACCAATTCATTAACGCTGTCAGGACCAACTGTAGCGCTATCCACATCTCCTCCTTTTGGTCCGGATGCGCGCAGCTTTTCACCCACGCATCCCAAACTGCGGATCAGCGATCCTCCGGTACCTCCAGGCTTGGTGAACAGGCGAATGAGATGGAGCCTCAATCTCACCAGACGAGACAGCAGCTACAGCAGTCAGACAAGCGAGGGCAGCAGTACTGGCAGCAGCGTGAGGGCGGCAGGGGAATCGTCAAGACCCACGTCACTCAATGGTGCTATACATAACGCTCCTCTTCCTCATGCCAGACTTTCCCCGGTCGAATCATCAGGTAGAAGCTCGCCAAAATCTGGTGGTGCAGAAGGGGTTAGCCAATGAAGGGTGGACAGGTGCTCGAGCTGACGGATCTTTCGATCCTGCCTGTTGCACTGTGGGTTTTAATTTTACGGATCTTTTCCTGGTTTATCTTATGTTCTGGTTTTCTATCTTTTGGTAGTTGCACGTACTTTTTTTTTTTGCATGTCGTTATATGGATCTGATAGCGCGTGCATCCGAGAACGTGTATGTTTCATGCAATCGCTTGGGATGCATGGAGTTTTGGTTATACTTTTGGGTTTTTAGGGTATGGGCTATCGAGTTGTGTTTTTTTCGATTTTGTTTCTTCATGATTTGAAAATACTTATATACGGGTTTGATACATGCAGACGTCTAAAACTAACTTTCGTTGCAATTACATTTGTGGGATATATCGTTTGGATTACATGATCCACTGACAAAATACTTGTTCGCCATAATACTCTACATTCACCATTCTGCCTTTGGACTCTCGGACAGCTGTTACTACTAGTACTACACATTGTTACATATGTTATCGAGGCGGGGTCCTCGAAGACATTACACACGAGCTTTCGTTCGCTACTATAGTTCAGACGTCTATTCAGGTCAATAGATGATTCGCTTCGCTCATTTCTTTGAGGTCATTTGCAAGATCTATTACAGTGCTATCCACTACAGTACTAGTCATCTTCGACCTCTGCCTCTGCCTCTTCCCAGAGCCCCTCTGGTAAAAGTCTCGCCAAAGCAACGCTTCCTAAAGACAGAACAGCAAAGAACAAGTAAACGGCATACCCACCAAGCCAGTTCTTCTGCACAGAGAGGGAGAACAAGGAAGTCGACATCACAGGTCCTATCGCTCGAGAAATGGAGACGGTCGTTTGAGATAATCCATTCGTCGCGCCTAGAGCTGATCTAGACGGCGGCGAAGTAGTGAGATATAGGAAGATGCCCCCTAGAGTGATGACACAATCAATATTTCCAGTGTTTCTCTTAAACTCGAGAAAGAAACGCTACTCACCGTAAGCTGTATCCATCAATACTGCCAACATCTCAACAAGCACAATCATCATCCACACCAGCGCGTTCACTCCGCAGTTGCGTGCAATGAGACTGATGATTGGAAGGATGATAAACATCGCAGGCAGAGCACCCGTCCCGATCAAGACGACTAGTCGTTCGCCCAACGCGCGGATGATCTTTGCGAACCAGAAGAACTGGAAGAGACCTGTAGCTGCACCGTATGCGCCCATGATATATCCGATGGTAGATGGAGGTAAACCTAGACCGCCGATGTCGAGCGGCATTGCGAGGAAGAGAGGGAAGAGGGCGTTGAAGGCGATATTTAGGAACGCGAGTACGGCGTAATTTGATACGGTGAGCACGACGGGATAAGTAATTAGCTCTCGGAGGGGAATAGGACCCTCTTGGTAAGTCGAGGTCACAGTGATCTCGGATCCACTAGAATAATCACGAGAGAGTTTTCGAGATCGTCGTCGTTTCTTTGGGAGAGTCTATAAGAAACGTAGGATGTGAGCGATACTGATATCCGAACTGAGGAGCGCATATTGCTCATACCTCTTTAAACGCGACGGCCGCAATAGTGAACGCCACGAACACGTAGCTTACGCCAACTAAACATGGAAGGAAGTATGGGTATGCTCGCCAGAAGGGTGAGGTGAACACATTGGGAAACCGCTCATGCGGTTTCGCAAAGGTTCCACCAATCAATGGCCTATATGAACAAGTTAGAAGCAGCCTTTCGGAGTAAAGGTATGGACGTACCCCATCGTTGCCCCGAAAGACCAAACAGCAGGTATCATAGAGATACCTTCTGCCCGGTTAGTTGGGTCCGTAAGATCCGCAATTGTACTTTTCATAATACCTACATGACGAGTGGAAGACAGACCGTCAACTTGCAGCTCGCAAGGATGCATGTGCGGATAAATTACCCACCAATGTTTCCATTCAATAGTCCTGTCAGACATCGACTAGAAACGAATATGAATTGTGTCAGTTAAGCGTAATCGTCGGGAAGATAATGCCATGTTCTGACCTAACAACGAGTGCCCAAAAAGTAGTGGATAGACCGAACAATAGCATCGAAATCATTGATCCGGCCACGCCAATGAGCAGGATGGGTTTTCTACCTATCGTGTCTGATGCGCGACTCCATTGAAGGACAGTCATGGCTTCAGTTGCATAGAACAAAGATTCCTGATACGATCGATGAGTATCGGTTCTACAACAATGATAGATGGTACAACTTACTATGATACCTGCGTAATATCCGACCCTCCGTTCATCTCCACCGGTAATATCGAGCTCGCTGATAAGCTGTATATTGTATTGAGGACGACATTAAATTCAAAAAAGGTTCGATGAGCATACCTGATTGATATAAGGATAGATCGATTGACTGAGAATGGGTTCACAAAGTTGAAGCAGCATAAGAATGGAAATCTGTACTTTTGGGAGAGGCGTAGGGGTCCGTCTTTGTTTGAGGACCTGGACATTATTATCATGGTCAGTCGTGAGGAGAGGTGTCTCTTCGTCAATTCGTTCGACGGTCATAATTGGAGGGAGGGATAAGAGAGGTGGGTACTGAAGGGGGGACGGGAGGGACGAAGGAATTGCAAGGAGAGACAGCTGGCAACTGGGAGGAAAAGCATTTTTCGGTGGATTTTATATTTACCAGGCTAGTTGATGTGATCGAGAAGGTTCTGTTCTGATAACATCAAATTTACCGAAATGAAATGCGTCTGCAGGAAATTTGCGTATGTATCCTTCTTTCGGTTTGTCTTTTTATTTCATTCGAATTGATAAACGAACGCACGATAGATGTATGTAGTTGTTATTCAACTTCTTTTCGGTTCTAGGAGGAAAAAAAAAGACAGCCTCGTTCCGTTTTTTCCGAGCTTTTTTTCCGACTCTTAGAGATAAGCCGCGCTTGAAGTGGGGTGTTAGCGGACACTATAGCATCAAGGTTTAAGCTCTGAATTCCGTAGGTTTCCGCCCGTCCAAACAAAGTTTGAAATTTGGAGCTTCAGTCGTGTGAGGGTCGAAGCACAGAATGTTGAGGCGGCGGCACTTCACTGGGAAAGCCAGACTTGAACCAGTCAACAAAGCAGGTCAGGGGAATGATAAAGTTCAAGCTTCCCGAACTGTCGACTTCTGGACGTAATCTCTATAGGCGATAGTATAGCAAGCGAGAGTCAATGGATCGGCAAAATTTTTTACACAACCACAACTTGCTGGAACTTGCTGGAAAATTTGCTTTTTCAGGCAAGTATTTGCGACGGCTTGGTAAATGAATTTTGAGGAAAAGAAGAGCAATAGAAGATAGGTGTGAGAGCTTGTGCGCCAGGATATATTCGAGTATTGTATAGTACGTGGAAATTGTTGAAGATCCGAAAAGGAGCAACAGCAATGTGAAAAACCTGGAAGGACCTTGCAACCAAATGGAAGTTGAGAAGAAAACACGCGACGTATCACGTGAGCGCTCAGAACCTCGTTTTCGTTCCATGTCCACACAAGGAAAGTCTTTGTATCGCCGGAGATTTTGAATGTCCTAAATTGCCCTCCATACAGCTCCAGCGTCTTCTACGGCTGAGCCGGAGATCATTGACTTGACTGGAATAGACGAGGACGATTCCGAGGAGGAGGAAGGGGAAGAGGAAGGTTCCGGATCCGAACAGGGCTCGGAGGACCCTTCAGATGGTTCTGACGATAACATAAAAGTTGAGATAAACAAAGACTCACGCATCCAACTATACCTCGCACTCTCTGCGGTGCCAGAGGCACAAATTCGCGAAATATTGAAGCAGCTGATTGAACAGTTGCCCGAAGTAGAATATGCGTTGACCAAGGAGTTTGTTGTGAAGAAGAGGTATGGATTTGGTGATGGTAGCGAGCCACAGCGACAACGGGTCAGACGGATTGAGGTCTGTAGTAAATGCCAGGAAGAGTTTGATGCGGACGAAGAGAGGGCGGCGGATGAGTGCTGTTTTCATCCTGGTGAGTATACTCTTTTTGTTGGTTTGGGATAACTAATGAACGTACGAGTCAGGCTTCTTCAGACCTGACTATAGCAAATTCGTCGACTGGGACGAAGACGCACATGGAACCATCGACTCTGAAGAGGTACGACGCATGTATCCCGAGAACTACAGGTGGACATGCTGTCAGGAATACGGGGACTGCGAGGGCTGTGTCCGTGGTGCTCATCAGTCTGCAAATCCTCATAAAAAGCTTCGAGGGGATGTGTGAAAAGGGTCATGCTATGTATTTTGATATCTATAGTGAGTGTTTATTGATATTGAAAAGTCGTATATATGGAATGTTCGATGTGATGTCGACGCCCAAAAAAGCTGTCACACCCATCTGACTGATCGCTGGGATTTTTGGCCCAACTCAACTCAACAGCTCTATTGTCGTAGTTGGGCGTCTCTCGGAATGTATGTGTAAAATGACCGATCGTACGTATATAACAACAAGAACAAGATTCCAGTGAACTAGTGGCGTGCGAGAACCCCTTCAACCTTGTCTTTTTGTTATCCACACTCCCCTTTGTGTGTGCAACCTTATACATAACCGCCGGTGTTTCCTCCCTTCTTCTCCCCAATCTCTCATCTTTCCACCCTCCCTGGGCTATTCTCGTATGTTCGCAGATGATGTTCCCATGCAAAATTCAGCTGATAGATGATCTATAGACCCGACACATGATTCATTCAAAACCTACAGTGCGCCCGCGGTCCTCTCATCCACGCTATTTCGACGCCTCAGCCTTAGATCATGACGACTATTACCGTTCAACGGCGTCCTCAGTATGCTCTTCCCCCTTTCCACCGTCGGATTCAGAATCAGAAAACTCGGAGGAAACCTCTGGTGCCTCTGTTACGACCGCAGGCTCGACCGCAGACCTAAGTGCGATCATTGCAACGACACCGGAGTCTCAGTTAAGGGCGATGATGCTCAAGTTGGCAGGGAAGAGTACAAAGTTGAGGGATGCGATTGCTCGCGAGTTGCGCCCAACGGGATCGACGAGAATGATAATAGGGTCGGGAGTAGATGCAGGAGGAGAGGTGCCAGCAACCCCAAGAAAAAATGTGGCGAAAGGAGGCAGCCGGGTACGGCGCAGGTCACTTGGATCCCGGAAGCGGAATTGCAACGGAGGTGATGATGCATCACTATCAATATGTTCTCATTGCGGACGATCGTTTGATGGGAGGACGTGTTTGGAAGCTTGTTTTTATCACCCAGGTAAGTAATTCGGCTCCGTTCTCGTTCTATCAATATGCCCAGCCAGCACACTGATGTTTCGTTGTCTAGGTGAACTGGAAGACGAGGTATTCGAATTCATGTCAAAGACGCCTGGACCGGAAGGTCGAGTTCATAAAGTCCTGAAGAGTGTTTCGATGTGGAGCTGTTGTGAGGATGAGCCGGGGAGTGTGGGTTGTGTTCGGGCCCCGGTTCACGTTCAGCTAGATCGAGATGATATTTAGGTGGATTAGACGCGGGTGTTTCGTGTGGAGGAGTTGATGTCCTTCAGGGCCCAGGGGGGCTATTGGGATTCAGAGGACTATTGGGTTATGAGTGATGATAAAGGGATGATTGCATTCGACACATTATTTCGCCATTTCGGTTACCAGCCACCTACCATTATTTGTTTATGTACTACAAGCATTCGAAATTGTATTATTGATACACATCTCCAGCTTCTATGCATTCAGATTCGCGTCGGCGCGTAGATACGCGCACGTGGCGTTACTAATTTTCGCGATTCACCACTTTGATCCTTTACCGCCACCGCCACTCATCCGATTAGTACCTCCACCCACCATGGTCAAAATCACTGACGAAATGTGGGCCGCAAAACGCGCCAGGTCGATCTTCACAACGCAAAAGCTCGAAGAGCGCATGGGCGCAAACGACTATGAAGATCTCGACTGGGCCACGATGGAACTGTTCGATACAAAAGAAACCCGAGTCGACCGCGCGTTGCTCGAGCGTCTTCGGTCCAATCCGAAGAGTTTTGGGAACCCGGCGTGGGTTTGGAAGGAGATTGACGATTTTGAAATGGAGTCGGTGAAAGAGAGGGATGGGAATGAGGAGGATCCGGAAAGGGTGGTTGGGATTATGTTGAGAACGGCTGCGCTTGCCCGGGCTGCGATTAAGAGGGAAGAAGGGAATGTGTTCTTCAAGGCTGGAAAATACGAGGACGCGATTGGGAAATATCTTGAAGCTGTACAGTATATTTTGGGTCCGTTGGAGGCCAAGCGGAATGGCACAGATACAAAGGTTATCGTGCCTTCGCCGCAGTATTACAGTCCGCTGTATCTTGACATTGGACAGCGATTCGAAGAGTCTTTGGGGATGTGGATGGAGTATATGGACCTTTTGGCGTTGAAAGGGAATATCGCGCAGGCGTATCATAAACTTGGGAAATACATTCAGGTGAGCGCGTTTCTATTTCAATTCAATACACGCTTGTCATTGCAAATGCTAAATGTCGCGTCCCCAGGCAATTGATTGG
The DNA here is from genome assembly GCA_000827265.1 of Collybiopsis luxurians FD-317 M1. Classification (NCBI taxonomy): domain Eukaryota; kingdom Fungi; phylum Basidiomycota; class Agaricomycetes; order Agaricales; family Omphalotaceae; genus Collybiopsis; species Collybiopsis luxurians. The sequence goes on from KN834839.1 coordinate 108,365, forward strand.
CTTGAAGAAGCATTACAGCTGTTCATATGTGTACGACAGAACACAAAAGACAAACCGTCGTGGAAGGATTCTCACTTTGTCCTCGTGGATTATTGGCATGTACATCGTGTCCTTCTACCTCCGAGTCCAAAAAAAAACCTCATCTCCTATCTGTTCTACAGTTTCGCATCAAAACCCATCTCCGCGGCTATACCATCTTTTCAGCTCTCGGAAACACCTCTCTAGCAGCAGCTTTTGGCCACCAAGCATGGAAGGATTACAGCATGCTCAACACCAAACGATACCCCAAACTCGCCGCGCTCGATAGCGACGTGGACCCCGTCAAGATGTTTGTCTACCGCCACCCCGAACCGAACATGATCGATAAAATCAAAGTGACGTGTCCGGAAATTCAGGTTCGGGGAACATGGGAGAAGCTCCTGCCTATTACGCAGGGAGGACTGCGTCCGAATGGGAGATGTGCACATTCGAGTTGGGTTTGGAGGGGGAGGCTGTATATCTGCTCTGGAGTGAATGAATATCAGATGGAGATTAAGGATATGTGGTACGTACGAACGAACTTTTTTTAGTCCCAAAAATTTTAGCTTTCATTGGGAATGGTTTTTACTCATCAAGGTATCTCGATCTCAAGACCAACATTTGGAAGCAGCTCCCTAGTCCGCCGACGAAACGACCTATAGCTGGACTGTCGTCTGTAAGGCCGACGCGAGTATGGCGGGACAAGGTTTACCTGTTCGTGGGGACCCAGAACCTTCATGTCTTTGATCTCGTCACCGAACAGTGGTCGACCCTCAAGACGACGATGCAGCGGGGACAAACATGGCCATACTCCGTCGACGGGGCTTTGACCGCCTCTGCCTCTGCGCTGCTCGATGACAAGTTGTACATTTTCGGTGGAGAAGATGGAGGAGATCCGCTAGGTCAATTTCGTCATTCTTTCTTTAAAACATACTAGCGTTCTCAAACCCGAGTCTAGGTCAAAACATCTTCATGGCCCTCGACCTCACCACCGCCAAATGGACCCACGTCAGTGGAACCTCAGCGAACATCCCCAAATCCTTTGAACCCAACCTCCGCACTCTCCCCTGCATGTGGGCCAGCCCTCTTCATCGCAAAATCTACCTCCTCTACGGAAGCGCCAACCGGACCCAAGCGCGGCTCCAGCACAAACCCGGCAGCGGCGAATACGATTACACCTATGAAGACTTTTGGTCTTGGGACGTCGACGCTCCTTCCTCCTCCTCCTCCTCCTCCGGCATTCAAAGCCGATGGACTCGCGAACGGTTGAGAGGAAACTTTCCCTCGCCTCGTACGGAAGCCGCTTCGGTGTACTGGGACGCTACGGGGCGAGCGGTGGTGTATGGAGGGTACCACGGGAGCTTACCGACGATCGAGTTGAACGTGAGCATAGGCAACCAGCAGCCGATGTATGACTTTACGTTCTTTGGGGATACATTTGTACATGATCCGGAGACGAACGTGTGGCAGCATGTGTTGGTAAGGGGGTTTCCGTCCTATCGAGCGATGGCGACGATCGCGAGTGATCCTGATACGGGAAAGGTTTACTTATTTGGAGGTGAGTGAGAGTGTTCTATACCGAACCAAAAGTCGCAGCTCACTTCATTATATCAGGGTACACCAATCCTGATTTTGTGCCTGCAAAGAACATAACTGGTCGAGTGTACCATGACGTCTGGACGCTCAAGCTTGATCTACCGGGAGGAAATTGGAATCCCGAAGACTTGCATCGTGATATGCGTGCTGAAAAGATGGGTCCTTGGATGCGTTGCTTCACTTGCGGGAACTGTGGTATCAGCTGGCAAAAGTGCGCCGGGGCTTGCGGAGGCAAGTACTATTTTTGCTCCAAGGAATGTCAGAAAGCCGGATGGAAGGAACACAAAGAAAAACATGGCTGTAAAAAGCTGTGAAAATGATGATATATTGTCGACTATTAAAAGGTGTCGCGTAGGTATAGTTCAGTGTGATAAACTGACGACGGGGAAGAGAAAAAGCACAGAAAATGATTGTACAACGTTCTATACGTGGGTATTACAACTACAGCTTGCACATCTTTCTATGTACCTAGCCCTGGATGAATATATGCCAAAAAGTGAATAAGATAAACACACACCTTTTTATGTCGCTTTACGTTTGCCCTTCTTGGATACCGGTGCTATCTCGTACGCATTACGTTGTGGCTCAGAATGCTCTATATGCTCAATCGAAGCGCCATCGTCTCGGTTTTGAAGTCCCTCTCTGTGTCCGTGCGCATGTCCGTTATGGCCATGAGGGTGATCATGGTCGCAAGATGAATCTGAATCCGAGTCGGAATCGGAATCGTCCTCGTCGGAAGATTCGTCATACGCTTTGGGTTTGTGGTAGATACAGCAGACTGTTGTCATAGAATTAAGCATTACGAACAAATATGTGTATATGAGTGCTGAACGTACTTTTCGAAGATTTTTTACCGACGCCCTCATTATCTACAACATCTTCCCGCCAAACGACCCTCTGTTTAGGCCTTCTCGTAGAATTTGAAGCTGCCCGCAGCCTCAAGACACCGGTCGAGGAATCTTCTGGGTCGTTGGATGACGAACCGTTGTCTTCACCGGCAGGCGTTGGGGTTATGGTTATGGTCCGGGAACCATCAGTAGGAGCAGCGGTGTTTGGGCGACGTAGAGCGGTACGGTAGGACATTCGGAGGTGGTCGTCGTGGTAGTCGGGGTTAAGCCTTGAGGCAAATTGCGATGACCAAGTGCTTCCATCATCGACTCCGAGGTGACACGTGATGAGATCTAGCTTGCTCGGCCCGCCTGGAACCGACTCCAAGTGCAGGTGCAGCTCCAAGCATCGGACATCCAGGTTTCTCTCCTACTGATATTTTCTGAACCGCGTATGAGCGTAATAACGCGCCCACTGTGACCCTGCAGTCTTTGACCTTTGTTACATAGTATGGTGCGCCGTAGATACTTCGCGGATCATCATAACAGAAGAGTCGGTACGAATTCAACTTGATCAAATGGGTATAGAAGATCCGGAGAAGTCAGGTCTCTGGTAAATGCTTCAAATCTCAAACAGTTCTCCGGTAAAATTCTACATGATGTTACAATAGACCGAATGAAATTACGTATCTCGAGCACAGGCTTTGGCGGGAGAGTCACGACAGTAAGAGCCGTAGAAGCTATAGCTCCGACAAACACGTCAAGGAGTGGCACAATAATAAAGCAGTTCGGAGAGATTTCCTCAACCGAGGCTATGAGGACTCGGAGAGCACATCGACAAAATGTGGCCGGTAAACTACAAGTACTAAATTTTAGATCCAGAGCCTGTCCAGAGCAAATCTTATTACGAGATCAGTGACTGAGGTATGTTGATCAATGTATAGGTGGGCCAAATGAAGCCATAAGGAATGAGGGGACAAAAGGAATAATTTCTAGAAAGTAGATAGAATATAAATATGTAAGTACAGGAATGAGTTAAAGGAACCAAATTGATTGTTTTAGCGGAGCAGCCTGAAAAGTGCCGGTGGCTATCTCTCAACAGGTTCCAGCAATGACAACTTGTGAGTTATATCACTACTTTTATCACTCTCCCTGCAAACTAGCCCCATTCCAAAAGACTGACTTTGTGGCTCTTTCATGGGTATGAGTGTGCCAGATGAGCTATCAGTACCAAGCCCAATAAAAACAATCATTAGTGTGGATGATATCCCCTAAGAACAAAGCATAGTGGGTGCATATTCTAATTTCAAGCTGGGAGAACTTACCACAATCTGTGTCAGAAAGCAAGGAGAGACTAGGGCACCGAGATAGATATTGGTGACATTAGGAAGACTGAGTGTGATTACACCTATTGAAAGGGCTAGTGGGATGATAACTCCGGATATTAGACTGCGGAATAGCAAATCTGCTTGACTGGTCACAAACTTAAATGAAGCAAGCACCTACACTGGCCAGAGAAGATTTGGAGGAGTAGAATCAAGTTGTCCCTTGGAGATGTTTTTGGACCAGTGATTTAGCCACCATACTCGTCTGACTGAGAGCGCTACGTCAAAACAGTAGCTCTCCCTGGACTAAAAAGAAATATGTACCTATCAACCCAGTCAAAAGAATGTTCTGGGCCAATGTAATGACAATATATATGATGTAGATGAGGTTCACCCCACCCAATGCTGTAAAAACAATCCAGAGCACTAAAACGCAGGGTAAGAGCGACATCTAGTCATCAAAATTACTGGTTTGGAAAGGTTATATATACCGAAGCTTGCCGCTACACCTAGAGCAGGAACAATGACAACGCCCTTTCTTGAATTCCATAGACGATAACAGCGATGTATCTGAAATCTTCAATGACCTCAAAGCTGACCATCTTTTACTTGCGAGAGCATACCAGCATACTGTCAGCCAGCAATCTTGAAAAAGGGACCAATAAGTTATTATAATGAAAGAGTAGCCTACTCAATGCTAGACTTACCCAGAGACAATAAATACGCTGTCAGACACGGATTGGAGTGTGCTTGAAGCTGGCTGGAAAGTAGCTGAATCCAGAGGTGATGAAAATCTTTGCGCCAGCTCAAGTGCAACAGAGGTAGTAGCTAACGTGAAGAAAAGAATGGTTGCTACGACGTATAACTTTCCGGGCATGAACCGTCGTCGGAAAATGTAAACACTGATACTGAATAACACGATGAAGATCCCTGATGTTGTTCATCAAAAAGTTTTTGTCAGTACACATCATGCACACAGTAGCAAGTACAGTGACCATAGAACGTGAATTCGACCTAAAGGGATTAAGTCAGTCATAACGCATCACGGATTCACGGACTCTTATTTGTAATTACTAACAACAATCGGCGCAATAATTTGAGTATTTAAACCGTGTAAGAAATCGTCATACGAATCATATTGATTGCACAGAGAGCCAGCAGGGCAGGGGAATTCTTGAAAAGTCAAGGGCATGATGTGAGACGACTTAAGGATGGGGGGAAGCTGGGGTCCGAAGTCAAACTTTATTGACCGCTTAAGAATGTCGAATGTACAGCATCTCGTACCAGACTGGCACATCAGCGAAGTTGGAGAGTCCTGAGGAGCATCATTTCCTGGATTGCCGATATTCAAACCTAATCCTAAGAATAAGTTTTACTCTATGGGTTACATTGATATTACTCCCCCACTCCACTGCAGTCCATTCAGCAATCTATTAGATCGCTTCATTGGAGGATTCCCGATAATCCTCTACCCCACCCTACCTAAAGAACAAATGATGCTCAATAAGCTTTCCTTTTCCCTTCTCCTGTAGCTCGGCATACTCTGTAGGAGCGCCTTTGCTGTGATAAGGCCGCTTAAGGCGGACATTTTTAATTGCTATCCTGCAAATCAAAGAGAGAAACAAAACTCATGCCCGTCATACTAAAAGACACCACGTACATTCCACAAATGGAACTTGGATCGCCCTTCTATCACAACATTTCCAGGATGGATGGCCACATGCGCAGAGTTGGTATTGAGGACAGGTTTCGGTTTAGATACAATAGTTCCTTGGCATCCTCCTTTAATAGACCGCGTGTTCTCTAAAGAAAAAGAGCGCACGGATTAAGAGGAGCTTGAGGATGGTGGGGGGCGCATGGAGGTGAGAGTTGGATCGTTTCATTCTCTGAGATACTTAAGTCAAGTAAACAATTCTGATATTGCGTCATTGTCTGCTCCCAACGACCTGCTAGGGCATTTTTTAGAGCTAACGTGACATGCGTGGTTAGGAGAAATTCAAATGATGAACCATCTTCAAGTTCCTCTTTTTCAACTCTTCCAAAAGACTAACCCATTCTGACAGGGGACCACAGGAGTGGTGCAGAGATGCAGGCACAGGGTCAATTGATTTCTTCCGACACCTTGGCTATACTGTCTGGAATGTGCCTGTGCTTAGCCACAGTTCTGTTCACCTCTCACTTATGGCTGCTATTGGAGTTTGGCTCTGGAGTGATCCATCCAAGTTTGGCCAGCCCATCTCCAATTGTGATCATCTGCTGATTCTTGTTGGCCACTCAGTCCCATATTCTTTAGGACTGTCATCTTTTCATTGATAATGTATTCCATTTTCCTTATTCCCAGTGTCCTTTTTCCTTCTTCCTTTTCCTTCATATTGTAATCATGATATGGTTGCTGACTGATGAGTTACCTACTAGGGTGGTGAGTTTTGATTAGCCAAGATTGATTGAGAAGACAAATATATAAGAACAAAGTTAAAATACACCCATTTCCAAAGTACATTTTTTTTTGGCAATGAGCATATTTTAACTTTGTTCCTATATATTTTTCTTCTCAATCAATCTTGGTTAATCAAAACCTAAGAAGCTATCATGAATCCTAACAAACCTAAGTTCAAGTTCCAGGATTTGGGGATAATAGTAACTGAGTGTGAGAGGGATAAGTCTTAGAGCAATAAGAAAAGAATTCTTGAGTCTGCAGACTTTACGACAGACTGGGAGTCCTACTTATATCCATCTATTCTATGCTGGGAAAATTGTCAGTCAGCACTGCATGACATATCAGTCAGCAACCATATGGTCCATCAGTCAGCAACCACATGATTAGGGATCTGCACTGTAAAAAATACAGTCAAATATGGCCATTTCTGTACTGTAACTGTGACTGTAACTGTAAAGAGAATTGGAAAGGCTGCCATTACAGTACGGTACAGGTATTTTTACAGGTATATGACCGTATTTACAGTGGTATATTTTGAAAGCAATTTAGACTTTCCATAAGACATTGAAGCTGTTATGAATAGGTATGTACAGTATAAGATCAAAAGATAAGGTTCAGAGATTAGATCAAATAAGAAGAAAATGATGACTGACTCATATGAGGTACTCAAGGCCGTTTGACAGTGTGAAAATTGACAAAAAGTACTTTCAAGCTAATGAAACTTTTTGGCTTTATATTCAATTCTTCGAGCCAGGGCATGAAGTATGGACCCGGCTCAAAATCTGGATGGGCCCTGGCTGTGCCAGCACATCACTGATTCACTAGTTCTGCTGATATTTTATTATTATTTTCACTCTTTTGTTGTTTTTGGATTTTAAAATGACTTACTAGTTGGGACTTGGCAGCATTGCAACATACACTCAAGTACATCACTACATGTATGATATTTGGCATAATGCCATCTCAGGTTCATAGTATCAAGCTAGTTTCCTTAATGTTATGGGCTCGTGCTTAGCTCCGCGTGTACTGGCCAGACAACAGTTAATGGATAGCAGGAAGCCGGCTTCTCAGGGCCGAGAACCCGGAAGAGCGAAGTTAATATTAGTTTATATGCATAGTTGACTTGCACCTCGCGTTCTTCCAACCAGAAATCCTGAACCAAAATTGCCTTTTACTTCATGTATATTTTTGCCCACTCAAAGTTGAACGTCGAACATTGAGCCTCGGACCCTACGGTATGTGCCCTTTTATATGCTACCTTCACTCATGATCCTGACTTGACGGCGACTTGCGATACAGCCTATTTTCCCTGGTTGTTAGTTTGTCCTTGGCATCGACACAACTTGTGCTCAAAACTTGGAAACTTAAAAGTGGATATCGAGCTTGCACCCACGCAGTAAAGGCCTGACTGGATCCTAGATGGAAACTCTCATTTCTAATGCTCAAAGAAATCAGTTCTTTCTAAGCGGCGTGCTGAGAGATGATCGGCAATACGTCGAATGCAGCGTTGGGTTCTCATCGCTAGGTATTGCCAAACTTGACTTGGCAGACTAGTATCTGTACGATGACGCCTTCTATCGTTACCAACGTTTCAGAGACTTAGGTAATAAGGGAAGCGAGTCCGCTGCAGAGCCGGGGGTTTTCAAACTAGATTGGGATCTCAATTCCTCGATGACATCCACAGAGTCCTCCAGATCACGGCTCACGACGACTGCAAAGGACGCGAGCTGTTGCTCAACTCCCAAGGGTTGTGCGTACTCGAGGGGCGTCAGATAGATCCTTTACACATCAGCTGAGTTTGGACCGATGCCACAAATTAAGCATGAGCCTTTTAGTTCTCTAGATAGAATCTCGAGACCGAAGATCAGAGGATACGCTTTTGACAATGAACTGCCGATTTGATTGCTTGGATCTCCCGTTGTTGAGCCTGGATGGTTGCTGGTGGGTCGTAAAGGGGATTTGTGGAAGGAAAGATGGCCTGCTTGGGCTGTCGGTGGCTCATTCTTCGTGTTTAGAAAGCTCAAACAATATGTTCTTGAGTTTCATAGATTCTTGCGAGATAATGGAGTTAGGATTTTAACTTCGGATGATGCATCATAAATGTGCAGCGAACGTCGGAAGCGCGGTAAGGCTCCAATACTTTCAACAGTCGTTTCCCATTTTTTTCTGATGAGTAGAGATCGTCCTTTCTCCCGACCGAGATAACCCGTCAACCTCTAACGATAGCTCTTGAATCAACAATTTTCAGTATCCCGCTGATCAATCGACTAGTCTGTTTACAGCTCAAACGCAAAATCTTACCCTCGTAATGATATTCCTGGAAGTAATGATCGCTAATGTTCCGAGTTGTTCGGCCAGATTTCGTTCTTTAATTTGATCTGACGATCATCACGTCCATCAGATTTAGACGAGCTAGTATCCCTTGTAGTACGGTGGAGAGCTTGATCCATCTGAAACGTTAACGCCTTTGAATGACCGGGGTTTGCTGTTTCTTTGTTTTCGGAGTAGTATCGAGCGAGGGTTCAAACATGTCCAACAGAGCAAGTATCGGTTCAATCTATTTCAGTCTATGGTAAGTACTGACGGACTGTCAAAGGATTCAACAATTCCGATTCCCCATTGAGTCCTCCATTAAATTCAACACAGCCCCTTTACAATCCCCGGAGTTATGAGCACCGCAGCACGATACATGACCTGGCAACTGGCAGTGGAGGCAATACATAACTTCAGCCGCAAATGCCAAAGAGACACTTTGCATTGTTCGTGAGTTTGTCGAAGCCAGGGGAAAACAGCACTTTCTTGTGCCTTGAATCTCTACTTTGGACATTAAAGGTTGCGTCTTCGACGTAAAATTCTTGATTTGATGCGGAGGTGATGTACGCATAATCCGAGTTGTAGTAACTTCAACAATGAGACTCTCAAAACAAGCTTTTAATGTCGAGATATGCGCTATACTTTCCTCGTGGGACTCGATGGAAGTTGTAAAATTATGATGCCTCCCTCCAAGCTCCGAGTCCTCTTCCTCCTACATGCTTCCAGTTTCTCAGAATTGTACTTTCAAACCTCCAAGGCTTCCTACTACCCATTCACGCAACAAGATACTTAGATATAAGCAGGATATCAGTAGCATCGCACGCGCCGTGGATTCAGATACATTAAAAATCACTGAAGGCCCTAGTCCATCATGGTGTTCAAAAAATTAACCATAGAACAAGCTGGGATACCACCCTCCAGGCTCCTCTTCCTTCCGTTTTCTCAGAATTGTACTTTCAAGCCTTCCACAAGGCTTCCCGGGCCCTCCATTCACACATCAAGATACTTGGTAAAGGCAGGCTATCAGCAACATCGTGCATGTCGAGGATGTAGATATGTTCAAATCAGCAAGTGAGGGCCCTGGTACATCATGGTGTTTAAGAAATTCCCCATAAATCATGATAATGATGACGAAAGGGCCAAGGCACGGTCAGAATCAGAGACAGAATCAGAGTTGATCATGGGTCTACACTGAGGCCGATATGCATCATATACGAGTATGCCTGCTCTAGACGATATCAACTGACGGCCTGACTACACGAATCACCTTACATATGTTGCAGACATTTCTTCTAGTATGCGACTGGTTATGAAAGCTGTAAAGATAGATGAAGAATCAGACGTAGAGGAAGAAGGAGACGGAGCCTGCATGGCCCGTGCTACCATCCATCACCCATCGGGTACATGCACGCGGATATTTGTACCTATTCGACGTCGGCGGTTGTGGTCTACCTTTTCTCCGGGTTCAGTTGACCACGGCTGTTTCCCCGTGGGACGCCGCCTAAGGGCGGCTATCTATCTATCTCGAAAGATAAATGACCAAGGAAGGACTGGCGGAGGGTACGGAGCAGGATGCTTGATTCTCTATAGTATTGTACTCTATAATCTTCTTTTAGTGCTAGCTTTCAAGTCTACAAGACGCCGCTTAAGGGCGGCTATCTATCTATCTCAAAAGATAAATGACCAAGGAAGGACTGGCGGAGGGTACGGAGCAGGATGCTTACTTGATTCTCTATAGCATTGTACTCTATAATAATCTTCTTTTAGTGTGAACTTTCAAGTCTACGAGACCCCGCCTAAGGGCGGCTATCTATCTATCTCGAAAGATGAACGACCAAGAAAGAACCGGCGGTGGATGAATGGGCATGGAATGGAACTCTTACTCGATTCTCTATAGCTTTGCAGTCGACGCGACCCCGCCACTTGAAGGGCGGCTATCTATCTATCTCGAAAGATGAATGACCAAATAAGGATCGGTGGGTGCGTGGATATGGAATAGGAGGCTTAATTGATTCTCTATAGTATTGGACTCTATATTGGACTCTATAATCTTCCTAGTGTTAGCTTTCAAGTCTACGACCCGCCTAAGGGCGGCCATCTATCTGTCTCAAAAGGTGAATGACAAAGAAAGAATCGGTGGACGGGCGGGTATGACACAGAATACTTACTCGGTTCACTGTCCTCCATACAAGTCTTTAGTCTTAGCTTTGCAGCCTGCGGGACCCCACCTAAGGACGGCCATCTATCTATCTCGAAAGATGAATGACCAAGAAAGGACCGGTGGGTCGGTGGATACGGAATAGAACACTTACTTGATTATCCATACTATAATCTTTCCTTCTTTTTCCAGTCTTAGCTACGTCACGTAATAATTTGAGCCTTTTTCGATGAGTTGTTCGAACTGACATGAACCAACTACCCCGCCAATTGATTATCCTTATTCTATTCCTCGAGCCGCTGTAAAGATAAACATATGAATGTTCGATGCTCCACCAGATCGTTAGCTTCAAACGAAAACGGGAAACGGAAACGAAAAACGAAAACGAAAGAAAGGAATGAATGCGTTCAAAGACACAATCCGTACTCGACGCTCCCGCATTCGCGTTTAGGTCTTAAAGTGAGTTCAATGGATGGATCGCGCGCGCGTCGACATTCACAACCCCGAAAAGTAGGGGCGGGAAGAGGTTCATGGAGAGATTTAGGATAAAGGGAGGAAGATGAGTGGTGAGTGAGCGGTACCGACGTAGCACCTAGCACCTGTCGAAAGTAGTTGTTAGAATTTAGGTACGTGTTGTTCTCCTCAGGAATAGACTCGAACAGCTGGACTTGAGGGGTTCTTGATCGTCGAATGTCGCGGCAAAGAAACTTCTGTGAGCGTTGAGCGCTGAGCGCTCATGTACCCTAGGTACAAAGTCAGAGAAGACGTAGGGGAATACACACCCTCTGTTCGGTTGCCTCTCACGAAGCCAAACTTGAACAGGCAAGGATAGGTACCACCTACACCTATTTCACACCCCTCCTGCCAATATTTTGCTGATGACGATGATCGTCAATGATGTTTTAGAGTGATAAGTGTTTTACCACCCCTGCGACAGCCCCTACGTAAGGAACTGAAAAGCAAAGTACAGCCAGGAAGCAAATATTGGGCGAGGAGTGGTTGAGAGGTTTACAGCGTACAGCCTTACTCTATGTTTCTCGAACCGACAGCACTAGTCTACTATAGGCGTAGAGACTGTTGTAAGTTTACAACGATAATAACGGCACTTTACTTGATCCCGTGGTACAATTTCAGTGAGAATCGAATCGCACGTAGTAAGACAATATGACCATTGTAGGCTCCGTGGGTTGTATAGGCGCACGCATTATGAACGGAACCTGCCGTTGAGTCAGTATGAGTTGTGCGGTGCGCTGTGCGCAGCACGGGATATGCCCGCCCAATCATAGTGGCCCATGCGATGAGTCATATCGTCGGGAGTCGGGATAAAGCTTAAAGGTTGAGGCTCGTGATTTAAATATTACCTTGTTTGGCCGACGCAGTCTCGGTTCTCGTCCGAAAGTCTTGCTGCTTGAAGGTCGGAATTGAAGGAGGAGCATTGAAACGAATGGACTGTTAATACCGAAAGTGGCAAGACCGTCTGGGTTGGATCATTCATGCCGTCTTACATCATGATGAACGGAGTGAGTCGAACCAGCAGCAAGAAATGAACGGAAGCACTGAAGCACTGCCACATCGAGATCCGACAATCATCAACCGATCGAGTCATTATTCCCACGGGTATAATAATAATATAATGGCAAAATACAAAACTCGTGCGGTTTGACAAACAGCCATGTCTTTCGACAGTCACACCTCTCGCAAACGAACCACTTCTTTTTGCTGTACCACCACCACCAACACTCGTCCAGCCAAAGCACCGAGGACTTCAAACATGAGTTCTTTGCGTAGAACAGAGTCTTTCTTGTGCTTGTCTGATATGCAGAACAGCTGCAACAAGTCTCATCCACCGACCGCCACTGCCTCCGTTCGTCGTAGTTCTAAATCAGAGAGGGACAGGCGGAAAAGCATCATCGATTTTGCTGTTTCTACCACTGCAGCAAAACCTTCTCCACCGGTACCCTGCGCCACTCCCACCCCCCAACGCTCCACTCCCACATCCTCATCCAAGCAGTACCCAAACTGCTCCACATACCGCAGTTCCTCTCCCCTCTCACCCAATCCCAATCGCACAGTCCTCCCCGGCAGACCCATTTTCCCCCGATCAAAACAAGAACCCGATCTTTATCGCCAGGCTATCATCGCTCGCATGCGATGTTCACCCGAGGGTCAAAGAATTCTCCACATGGGTCCCAAACTCGCCCTATCCATCATGTCTGCCACAAGGGAGCTTGAGAGGCTCGTTGCCGCTCAGGGGGAGAGGGAGGATAACGATGTGGTCATGGCAGATGCCACCGCACCTACGATGAGTGCGTCCTGGGTTGTAGTGCCACCTGCTGTGCCTGAAAGTCGGCGTTCGTGTCATTATCAAGATTGGGAGATGGTCAATTGCGGTGCCTAAACCGCAAATCCCCTCATGCCACCGAATGGGCCCCCTGTTTTTTTGTTTCGACTAACTTATTCAAAGTCAACTTCTTCCGCCTCTCCTACCTCCTTTTCTCAGTCAATCCGAAACCCACCGATATCGACCATTCGATTGACGGACACGATCACCGTGATTCTCTTTCATTCCGCGGACAAATCTTCTCACCTCTACCCACCTGCCCAGCCCCTCGGTCTATTATCGCCATGTCCTCCTGTCCACACTCCTTCGCATCGCATCGCGTTGCCTAGTGCTACCGAAGTCGGCTATGCCGCGGTCATTCGATCTGACAAGAGCACGTAGCTCTATCCGAGTCGTGGTCTCAGGGTATACATGGGATCGCAACCAACGCCCGCAGTACCATTGACGTAGTACATGCGGCGGGCGGAAGGTCGGGAGCTACACGTCATCGATTGCTCTGGAATTTCTTTGTTCCTCTCCTTGGGACGCTATGTTTGTGTGTCTGTACTTTTTCTTCTTTCTTTTGGGTTTTAGTTTGCTTTCTTCCTTCACGGGGCAGTTCGTTGCGACGAACTTGAGCTGAGCTTGCTCGAGCTCTCCAATGATCCACCTCCGTGTACCTTCAGTTCATCTCATCTCATCTCACCATATCTTACATCTGATTCACATCACATAACGGTTTGCCTTACATATACGGATTCTCACTTCTCATTTCTACTTTTTGCTCCTACGTTACGAATCATTGTTTTACGAACCCCAGTTACGATCAAACAAAATCAAAGCTTATAATTGTACCAGTATCCTTTTACCTCTACCTTTACGTCTATATTCTATATGTCTACATACGCTATGTATATCATCTTTTACTGTAGAACTTGTATTGAATGAACATCGGATGTGTGGAGTGTTTGGAATGTTTATCTGCCTGAATGTGAGCGCCCGCGGTGGACGTGTCAATGAGAGATAGAGATGGAAAGATGGAGATTGAATATTGGAGATTGAATATTGGAGATTGAAGATGCGGAAGAGTTGATGAGCTTATACCGGATAGTATTGGATTGGAAGATAAAGATAAAGGTGTACCAGGTCAACACGTATGTGTTTGTGTATTCAATCTGTATCTCGGCCATCTATCCATCTGAATCATGAACATGATGCTTACCTTTGAAAGTTCCCCATCTGGAACCATTTACCTCTATAAGTAGTTTCGGAGGTGTTCCAGTAGATGTACATGTCCCGCGGCGGTTGATGTGGCTGATCAATTTCGACATAAGTATTTAAATGTTCTCAATGGTGTTGATGTTTTCCATGTTTTCAATGCTGATCAATGATCATCACTCCACCACCATCATCATTCAATATTCATGATTGAAGACTTGAAAATTCAAGTCCGTCCATGGTATATGTATTCGTTGCTAGCTGGAGTCGCAGGTGTTTATGTCGGCGGAGGTGGTCGTAGGCTGGATACAAGATGGGCAAAGGGATGGTAAAGATGCGTGATGCTAGATACTACGGTTGCTACTTCCTCAAAAGGTTACCTTCGAGTACCGGCGGAAGCGTTGAGTGTCTGAAGGGCGAATGACGAAAGCTGAAACCTTGGACTCCTTTGCAGAGTTCAGATTGTCGAGGATCAACGCTCAAGGACTGAGATCTAGGTGAATTCGCTTTGATTCCCTCCCCTTCTGTGCTTAGCTACAATCCCGCCCCTTCACCGCCCTTCCCGTCCACTGCGGTGCCCGCGTCAGCCTGAGACTCTCTTCTGCTTTGCAGTTAGTAATAAGTTGACCGCATTTAACGAGTGAAGCATCACACAAGTCACTATGAAATGCGTTGAGCTGTGAGCGTGCCGAACGGACATCTGAGTCATTGCTTGCACAGACCGTACTCCAACTTAGCATCTTGCACATTATCCCGATACTGCATAGCACGGTGGCTTCAACGCCGTTCAAGACGTCTACTCGGACATAGCAATGGAAGGACGGATGTATGTAGTACGGACTTATCTATAGCGTATGTAGGCCATACATAGTATAGACTCGGAGTAGTACACTTGTCTTGTCATTTTATGTCCGATTTATGACCTGTATGTAATATGATCTATCATCCGAGCCCCGCGTAGGTTAAGTTGCCTCCTAGCTCCCTATCAATACTCTATGTCATACTGATCTCGAGGGGGCGTATGACCCTGACTCTAGCTCTGGTTCTGGGTTTAGTAGCATATAACTGTATGATCTACGTCTAGCATTAATTCCGTCTCCCTCGACCATGGTTGCCGCTCTCCTTCCGATGTACTAGATCTTTGAGAAATACGGACATGGTGGCTCACATAGTCTGCCCTATGGTGGCGCACGTTGAACGTTATTCAAGGCGTCAACTCGGATGTAGGATGCACAGACGGACGCACTAATCTGCGCATGCCGCACACTTATCTTGTCATATCATGTCCTTCGTGCCTCATCAAGTTAGCAAGTTGTCTGTCCTTGACTGTTCGAAACTCGAAGCTGCTCTCTATCAATAATAATAAATAATATATACACGGCGCCGCAGGAAATTCCATCAATGTCATGACATCGAGGATTTATCTAGATGGTCGACGACAATGCATATACCCATAATCTATATCTCGATTCATCCTGTCCCTCTGGTCCGTGATCGTCTTTGGTTTCTTCAAAAGCTGTAGACGCAGATGGTCTGAGTATCGATCCGCTACTTAAAGGTACATACATATACATGCAAGTACACTCAAACTATGCCTCAGGCCTCTGGGCACTGCTTCACAACTCAAGGCTCGACCACAGAGTTTCAGCACTCATCGGTAACTCAATTTTTAACAGTTGAAAGAGCAAATATTGTGTCAGTTGACCAAGTTAAAGTTACAAGGAGTGCTAGAAGTACTTGAAGATCCGGGGTGATCGATGATTGCATGGATTCATCTCTATTGTAGTATCGTTGGCCAGTGCTCAGATTATGTACAAGAATCGGCTGTACATGTCATATGCAGTGGTCACTGGTTAGTGACTGTTCAAGTAAATGTAAGAGTATTATGTCTCCCTAAGAGGGACGCGACTGCTCAATTTCCTTGAGGGGTCAGCCAGTTATTATTGGGATATTTGTTGTGTAATGTGCCAGTTCGGTAGTTACTTATTCCGTCGACTGTCGCTGCACAGCTGCACTCCAAGAATCATATCAGTTTTGTCTTATATAGATATGAGACTCTTGTGCATCTGCTGAGGGTTCCCTGCCTATCTGAATTGACCTTGACCTTCCCTTTTCAAGCCTGTGCAGGGTATTATATTTGCTGAGGAGTGAGCTTAGGCTGTTAGTGACCCTAGCTGAGGGGAAGGGGCAAGTGCAAATGAATGGTAACAGCAAAAATGATCAACCAAAGGTTGCAATTGCAGATGCTAGTGACCCATTTGTTATTCCTCCAGAGCTTGTCAGGAGCCATTCTTGTTTCAAGAAATTACCAGTAAATAAATAATTAATTATTAGAAATATTTTCAGAGAGTAAAAATCTCTAGAGAGCTCTCTGATAAGATAAGGTAGGAGAATTAAGATTATTCTTCTTACTCATAGAGCTCAGGTCATACTAAAATGAGTCAGAATGACTCTAGATGAATTGGCTTGACTCAAAATGAGTCATGGATACTATAAAAGGCTAATGAAGCTTTTGAAAATTTTAGGTGGAGTCAACTAGAGTCAATTGGAGTCATTATGAGTCAAATTGCTTCAATAGGAAGTAATATAATTTTTGTAATATAAATACTTGGGGATTTTTAGCCTTGAATCCAAGCACCCCACTCTTTACCTACTACCAAATATAAAAGTTTACCTTACACTTACTTTCTAAGAGCTTTGTGCAAGCTGTATCAGTCAATCCAGTTGTGCAAGTTGGTTAGATTTAAGTACTAAAGTCAAAGTCCAAGTCAAGTTCTATTGTTTAAGCTAGCTAGACCCACTGAGAAGCTAGTAGTTTGAGCCTGTCAAGTTTATTATAGTCTAAGCAAGCTAGTCCCAGGGTGGTCAGTTGTTTCAGGCTTACAATTACCAGTTTTCCAAAAGTTATATATTAAAGAAAGTCCACCAAGTCAAGTTACTGACACCAAATACTAGTACTGACTGGTCTACAGCTTACTAGTACTGAATTACACCTACTGGTTACTTTAAAGGCCAAACAAACTCACAGTCCTAGTTAGTGCCTTGCATCTTTATGAAACTGCCTCTAATGCACCTGCCTAACTGAACCCAGGTAGTTTTTATTAAACACACTGATTCCTGTCAACCTCCAGTGCAGGAGTCTACAGAAGTCAATATGGCACAGGATTGGTGAGTGAGCTCTCAATGAACTCTTCAAGTATTTACATTACTCTCTTTCCTCCTCAATTTCATCTTGACAGTGCAGGGCTTTCACAGTGTCAAAATAATGGGATTTGCAATGCTGTAATTCATCACAGCTAGAAGTGGGAAAATTAAATTGCACTATGAATAGAGTGGTGGATGTATTCTGTGTTGCCAATAATAAGTGTGATCTGAGCTAGTAATGAGCAAAGAATCCACTTTTAGCCCAATCAGATCAGACTGAAAGGTATAGTATGCAAGTAAGGAGGTTGTCAAAGGTTCCCTTGCATATAATCAAATAGTGGAACACAGTTAGAGAGAAGAAAAAGGGTTATGTAGACTATGTTGGCCAATGTTGTTGAACACAATGGATACAGAAGAAATGGAAGTGGGGGGGGTAAGGTCAATGAGTTTGACTACCAGTCTTACTCAGTTGGTGTCATTGAAGCAACTGAGCACCACAAGCTTAGCCAGCTATACTGGAGTTCACTTGTCTTCAAGCTTATTAGGTGTGTTCCCAAGGTCACTTGGAATAAGGAAGCTTATATGGTGCAATCTGCAGGTCACTTTGCAGGCTTTTACACACTCTACTTTGTTTCAAGTGGGCTTAGTGTATTCAGACTGTCTTTGCCAAAGCTTAAACAAGTCACTGACTATTCAACCTATGCCTTCATATACTAGAGCCTGGGCAGTATATGCTGGGGAGGTGAGGTCCGTATGAGGTTCACCCTATATCCAGTCCCTCTCCTCAAGATATGTCAATGACTTCACAGTCTAGTTTCTGGGAGTTTCAAATGGAAATTCCTATTCAACTGAGTCCAGTGGTCAATGTGAGCAATTATAGCTATTAATGGCTAAGATGCTTTAACCCCATTGATAATCTTGCCACTCTAGCAAATTGAGATAGGCTCATATCCAAAATTGAGATTCATGCTATCTACTATTACACCTTTTATACTGTACAGTATCCCAGCTTTCCTGAATATTATTAATACACATACATCCCAAAGTATTTCTATTTCTATGGATTTGTTTGAATAAATCTTGTAGAACCTTCTTTTGGTTTCAGTGAGTTACCATTTTTGGTTTGCTGAAGTATCATTAAGCCAGAGGCTAAAGGTTCATTCTGCTTCCACCTGTTCCACAGTCCTCTGTTGGCCTATCAGGCTTCTGCAATTTCTCATTGACTCAAGTCATGTCCAATTTTTATCAGGAGCCCAGCAAGCCAAGTAATTATCTCCAATAATAATATTTGTGTTTCCTGGCCAGTAGATCTCTTTACACCTGTACCATGCTTCAACAGCTATTATTAGTACCACCAAGACAGTCCAGACTTTCAGTTGTTGAGTTTTGCCTCAATGATATCACCTGTGTGTTGTGTCACAGAACAAAGTCAGTGAAGCCTCCTATGACTTCCATGTGATTGTTTGTCCTTATCCTATCAACACCGTAGAAGCAGACTGAGTCAATGGGGCCTTGTCAATCAAGACTTCATTGAACACATTCCCTTTGTTGACATACTTCGTTACTCAGTCATCATAATGTAGCATGAGCTCTTTGTTTATCCCTTATGAATAGAAGTCCTTCGACAACCTAGGCCATATTGTGTTCATGAGATTTTAATAGGCTTTGTCAACTGTGACCCATCAGTCACTGACACTTCCTCACAAGCCACTCAGGACTTATAGTATAGGTGGTACAATAGGCCTCTCCAGATTTGACTGACAGCTTTGGGCTCACTACAGTCCTCAATATACCACATAATTGAACATATAAAACACAGGATCAAGTGTTTTGTTTAGATTTGAACCATAGCTCAAAAATTGGCTTATCACTGAGTTGAATATGAACTGAAAGGAAGAGAGCAGAGAACAGATATTGGAACTTGTTGAGATTTTTGAAAACAGTAAGGTATTTGCATCTCTTATTAACTCCATCCATGTATCTATGAGCAATGCTACTTGACATGTTAGTGGGCTAATGCCAATGTGTGGCAGTACTTGTGCCCTTTTCAGCTTTTAAGTTTTCTGGATCATTGAATGTAATGGATACTAAATTGCAGAATTTAGACCAATTCAAAATCACTGAGGCAGCAGTTCAGTTCCTGAATTTGGTCTGAATCTGGACCTGAACCTCAGGTTTGGATCTGGTAGGGTGCCATGAACAATTCCCAGCCCTGTCAATAACATTGTCATTCACAATGGTCTCCCAGAGGCTCATTATTAAAATTGACTCTATGTCAAAAAAAATTAACAATTAAAAATTAATACTTAGCATGTTATCAATAAAGGTGATTGAATACTTCCAAACTTTGACTGCTGGTGCATTAGAATTTGTACCATAATTTAGTCCAAGATGGATGAGAGAGCCCACTGATCTCTGAGCAAACATGTTGAAGACTTGCATCAGAAAGTTTTTGATAGATAATCACTGACTTGCTATAGCAAGCTTTTTTTATTAATATTTTTGTCCTGAGCTTGTCCAACACCAAATATATTAGGTTACATTCATCCTAATTACTGTGAACTTCAAAATTAGGATTTATTTTGGTCAGAATAAGTCTGGGGCATGGAATGATTTCCTGTCTATTTATAGCACATGCTGTATTGATAGTAGTCAAATATAGAATATGAACATAAGTTGTCCCAGCTGTGGCAGTACAATGGGACATAAATGTGCCATTTGGTCCAGAGTGGGTGCATGGAATGTAATGAAATACCGTGTTTGTGTGGTGGTGAAATCCATGCCTGATCCTTTACAGGCAATTTTATATTAATGGTGTGATATTGATGACAGAAAATAATATAGTCAAGCTGTGATCATAATTAAACTACAAACCATTTTGAGTTTAGACTAAGCCGGGAGGCAGTGGCATTTGAGTCACCAGATACTCATAGGTGCCACTGTGCAGGGCACAAGTAGCTGCCATGCAGCAGCATTGGCCCATTACCAATGGCAGGGCATCAAGTAATTGCAATCTAGCAAGCTCTGAACAGGTGGTTCTGAAAATTAATAGGAGGATTAAGGTTTTGTTTTGACACTGCTTCAGCTCAGCCATCTTGAAAAATTTTCACAAGTCTTCCTTGACACCAGCAGTACTTCTGGACACTGGTACAGTCCCATTATAGATTTGAATTCAGTTAGTTCCTTATTAATATCTGATAGCAGTATGGGCGTTACTTCCTGCCTACAAATTCTTGCTGTTAATTCTCTATCCCTCTGTTTCCTCCAATCATGTCCCAGCTAAGCCCAGCAGGTGTTCAAGTTCAATTGTGAGGAATTTGCTATCCTCTAAAGCTCCAAGATGACAGAGGCTGAATGACCCTATCTTGTTGTATATAGGAACTGGGGATACCATTATGTTGGACTTGTTCAATTTGGTAGGGCTATCCAGATTCCTTGTTGTTATTCTAGGGTATCTGAAGGTCCTTTATCTACCAGTTATCTTGCTTTATGACTGGTTTTTCATGCTAGATCAAGAATTTGAACATTTCTGGCAGTCCAAATCACCAAACCTCCCTTCAATACTCTTCTACATCAACTGTTATTTCAGCCTGTTTGGAGTTATTCCAACCCTTATTTTGTTTTTTTTGTCTGACCGAGCTGATTCTAATGATGTGAGTCTCTCTGCCATACTTGGGGTTCAGAATAGCTATCAATTCTTCCCAGCCACAATTAGGGTATGACAATAGGTACGACTGCAAGTTGACTGCAAGTTTTTCTGGGTCTGCATTCATTTTAACCATTCTGCAGCAGAAACCAAGATTTGTTGATCTACATTGAGATATACAGTATCATACTTCAGCTCAACATTTATGGTATGGTTTTAGTCTGTTCTGAGCTCTCATCACATAACTTGACTTATACTTTTTGACCTCCTTGATCAGTGTTGCTCATCATTAGAGTAGTGGCTTGGTATGAGAGAAGTAGGTGAATCCAGATTGTTCTAAGTGCTTTGGCCATGGTCGCAACCTGCATTAGGATAGTCAGTGCTTCATTTCTTCACCCATTGATTACTATAAACTTTAAATGATCTGTCCAAAGATACAGCTAGTTCTGTTGGATCTGCAAGCTTTCACAAATATAAAACCATTATCAGCATCAAAACAGGCAGACCATGTTTCAATATATACACCTTCCAGGTAGATGATCAATGCCTCTTGCTCCCTTAAATTAAAGCTAAAGTATCAAATGATTCTTAGGCTATGTGCGTAACATTTGCCTTATAGTATGCTGTTTTGGTTATGATTTCCATAGATCTGGTCAATATTCGGATCAGAGAAATTGTATTCTATCTTTCTATCTTATTTTTAACTCTCTGGAAGTTATTCAGAATGATGAAAGATGGATACTCCATCTGTGAAGGTTTATCTGCTGTTCTCATGCAACATGGTGAGCCAAGATGTAGGTTTGCTTAATTGGGTAGCACCACTCATTATGCTGGACTATAGGTCTTTTGTATTTTGGAATCATGATTTTTGCAACTGTGGGAAGTGGACTGATATTTGCTGTGAGGCTAGTTTTCTCTTTTCTCCTTCAGCTCTGGACCTCTTTTCTATGCAGCTGGGACCAGTATATGTCTAAGAGAACCAAAAGTCCATTAAATGATACTGACTGGTCATATTAAATCAGGAACTGACAAAATTGTTGTTCTCTATGTTCTGCACCATGTAAGTTATTATGCAATTTTCATTATAAAGCAGAGCCATGAATGTGTTATCCTTTTCATTACAGTTTACCCACAGTAATGATGTTGTGTTTCATGCTTAATCTGAGAAGAGTTGATAAAAGAACTCGGTATCCATCAATGCTGGCAACAGAGCTATCCGAGATTGCATTTGCACAGTCGGGACAACACTAGACTCAGAATCCCCTTCATTCAAGTCGGCAGTGTTCATGCAGTACTCCTTGATCCTGTCAAGTTGCATAATAAGTTGCCATACTGTAGCACCTCTGCTCAAGACATATCTACTGGTTGTTATAGCCAACCATCTGTAATAGAAGCTGTTTCCAGCTGATTCCTGCTATCCCTGGTGTTAGACCCAAGCTCTTTTAGTAGATAGGCTGGTAGGATTGTGTATATAGATAGCATTTAATGGTAGATTTTTACTGAATCTAGTTGTAGACATTCTCCGGGTCTAGGGGAAGAGGAACTACATATCCAACAAGCAATGACTGTGGTCAAGACAGATACACAGAGCTAGACTCAGGTATGCACATAGGACCAGAGCATTGGTGATAATCTGTAAGGGGAGCATTGACGAGTGTTCATATGTGTTTGGCTAATGCACTAGTCTTCCAAGTGTTCAGAAGTAAGAAAAGAAAAGAAATCCAGACAAAGATAAAAGAGAAATATTACAAAAGATGAGAGACAAGCAAGCAGATGAGAGAGCGCAGGTGATAGCAATGTGAAGCTTCCCCTCGAAGCTTCACTTTATATACATACAAGGAACATTACCCACAAAAGTGTTAGTAAATACTGTATAGATCATTGTAAGGGGAAATAATCAGAACAATAGCATGGATGGAAAGCGGTAAATAATGAATAGGGAAATAGACGTGTCATGTGGCAATCGGGTGGGAAGCTTGATGAGTGAGTCTTGGGTGCTAATTAGTCAAATCAGTATATGTGGCTGTGCTAGAGGAGGGAAGAATTAGATAAGAAGGGGGAAAGTGAAGGAAATAGGCTGGGCCATAACAACCGGACAAAACACTGGATTTGAAAGGGTGACATAATTATCAGGTGGCATTATGGTTCAATTTGGTGCAGGATTTCGGCAGGTAGCAATTGCTCAGTGGAAATGGATGAAATAAAACTCGACATCTTGAAAATTGTATTTTCCACAGGGGGTGCCAAAATCTCCAAAATCCTCAAAAATACTGACCTTCTAGTATCCCTCAGGAATTGAACATTCAACTTCCGAGGTTCAGGTCCAGTTCACAGGTTCAGAGACCTGCCGAATCCCAAGCTGGAGATTTAGCAACCTTCCAATTTACTCACATCGGTGCATTGCTGTCCATTACTGTCACTTGTATTCAAGAACTTAGAATACATGTGAGTTGTGGAGAACAAATTTCTACCAGTTTGCAATCTATGAATTTGATATTAATTAAGTGACTCCAAATTAAGCGGGAGGATCAAGATTTTAATTTGACACCGCATAAGCTCTAATTTGCAAGTGCTCCTCAATACAATTGGCACCCAAATGAGGAAGGGAGGTCCTCCCGCATGCAGGTATAATTCTGAGTACAGCCGTTTGCGAAAATTTTTGCCCATCCGAGTTTCGTACTGGTGTTTGTATTTGATATTGATCCGATATTTCTATTGAGCCTCACATTGTCTCATTTGTATGCCATGTTTCGTAGCATCCACCTTGAGAAAATGGATAATTTTGAAAGCTGCCTGTGCATAGGTGAAGTGAGGGCCTTGGGGGTTGCTCTGAGAAGCAACAATATCCTATCGCAACATGGCAAATTCACCGACGTAACATGATGCACTGGACGGAATTGATGTGTGGCATCACAACTGACAGTCCCGGCAAACATCCGGAGTCCTGCTTTTGTGCAAAACAGCAACGTCAGGTTCTGTACTAGACATTTTGATGATGCATAACACTATTTTCGAAGGTTGGGTGCCCAAAGCAAAGGAATGAGAGACACAAACATCGAAATAAGTTTGAGTAATCAATTGATTATATTGGGGAGCCGGATCCAATTACAAACACCTCGAAGGGGCAAAACTTTTTGCCAACAGCTGTACGGATCGGAAATCCGTCAGTTGTCCTTATTAACATCTGACCATGATGCGTGTTTCGGAAACCCACCTTGACATCTTGTCGTCCTTACTTCTTCATCATCCCTCTACTTCTCGAATCATGTCCCAACTGAGCCCGTCAAGAGCTCAAATGCAATTGTACATAGCTCAATCTCTGAAACTTTGGAATAATGGAAGCTGAATAAACTATCGTGTTGTATTTAGGAACCAGGGATACCGTTATGTTCAACTTATTCAATTTGGTATGCCTCTCCATAGTTCATTGGTGGAGGGTGTCTGAAGGTCCTGAAACTACTAGTGATCTTGGTTTACGACTGGTTGCTCACAATAGACCAAGAATTTGAACATTTTTGGCAATCTAAACCGCAAAAGCTTCCTACAATACTTTTCTACATTAACCGACATTTCAGTCTGCTTGGAGATATTCCAATCTTGATACTGTATTTGTGGTCCGACCCAGCTAATTCCAATGATGTAAGTTCTTATCCACGTCGCACTTTGGATTAAGGATGGCTATCAACTCTTCCAGCCTCAATTAGGGTATGACTGCAAGCTTTTCTGGGTTCATAATATGATACTCCTTCTGACTTTTCTGCAATAGGAGCCGAGATTTGTCAATCTATATGGAGATTTACTGTTTCATACTTCAGCTCAATATCTCTGGTACACCTTTACTTTGTTCTAAGCTCTTGGATCATATCATTTTTACCCCTTTTATCAGTGCTGTTCATCATTAGAGTAACAGCATTATATGGGGGAAGTAGGAGAATCAAGATTATTACTAGGACTTTGGCCATGGTCGCAGCCTGCAATGGGCTAGTCAGTACTTCATTTCATTTACTCATTGATTGCTTCAAGCTTGAAATGATCTGTCTAAAGATACAGGTAGTTCTGTCGGATCAGCAAACTTTTGAAGAGATGAAATCACTGCCAGTTGCAGGCAATGTGCCAATATATATTGCACCTGGGTAGAGTAACAATTTCTTTCAAATTCAAGCTTACTTATCAAATGATTCCTAGGCTCTGTGCATAGCTTTTACCTGATGGTATACCTTTTTTAGTTATGATTCTCAAAGATCTGGTCTATATTTGGATTGGAGCATTTGTATTTGATCTTTCTATCCTATCCTCGACTCTCTGGAAGGGATTCAGAATGATGAAAGATGGATACACTATCCGCAATGGTTTATTTGCTGTTCTCATGCATCATGGTGAGCAAAAATGATGGTTAGTTTGATTGTTTAGCACTGTGACTCATTGCTCTGGACTAAAGGTCTTTTGTATTTTGGAATCATAACCTTAGTGACATTAGGGAATGTACTGATATTTGCTGTGAGACCTCAGACTAGTTTTCTCTTCCCGCTCAGTTAGCTTTGACATTTTTTTCTGTGCAGCTTGGACCGGTATCTGTCTAGGAAAATTAAGAGTTCATTACTTGATACTAATTAGTCATATCAAATCAGGATCTGATGAAAACATTGTTCTCTACGTTCTCCAATACGTAAGCTTATGTGTAATTTTTATTACAGAGCAAAGTGATGAATGTGTTATCCCTCTTATTACAGGTTGTCCATTGTAATGATGTCGTGCTTCATGCTTCATCTGCGAGAAGCTGAGCGAAGAGCTCACAATCCGTCAATATCAGCTGAGCTATCCGAAATTGCGTTTCCACAGACCGTACAAGACCAGACTCAATATTATTGAAGCAAAACTATTTGGTAGTGTTTACATAGTACACCTTGATCCTACTGGTACATGCATGATTTGTCATACTGTAGCAGCTCTCTTCTAAATATTTTCAGTCATTTGTCTTGTACAATTAGAAGCTGTTCCCAACTGACCCCTGCCATCCAATTCCCAGCAATTCAAATGTTGTCCTCTTGAATCTTGATCATCCTTTGAGGCTCCTCTTAAGTTAAAAGAATATTCTATTTTATTCAAATAATTCAATACCGATCTGTAAAGACTCATTCACTTTGATAAGGTATCTGAACAGGTCTGAGACTCAGCTGAACAGCCTGCGCCCTGGTCATTATAGATTTCTCTCTTCTTACTATTCATCCACACTGCAACTCTGATACCAGTGTCAAATTAATTTGCCGTGTTTGAAATTACTCAAAATTTCTACTCGTAGGCCATAGTACTCCTCGTATTCAAGCTTGCTTTGATCTGCTATACCATGTTCTGATAACCATTTATAGGAATTTTAGCAAGATATATAGATATCGTAGACTTGATTCACGGTACATACTGATCTTATACTGTGGCTATCAGAATTTTTTTTTTTTTACCTTTAATAAGTTCAAATAGGTTGCACAAACTATGCATCTTAAATACAAAGTCTAAGTTGATCAAAAGCCATGCAAATAAGGTCAAGTTGATCAAAAATTTCCAGATAAAAGGTTGGAAAAAGTTCTGATCACAAAAAGTTGGCAAAACTTCCAGAAAGACCGTAAAAGTAGATTTAACATTTTACTTTACTGGAGGAAACAAAAATGGAAAATAGTTGGAAACATTTCAGACAACTAATCGAACTCTTCTAGTTCTCCTTTCCGTCTAATTAAACCTTCAGCCGTCTTGAACCTTGGCTGAATGACACATTCAAAAGATCTTGGGGATCTGTAAATTTGCAATGAGCAAGACCACTCTTAATCAAATATCAGCCGGCACCCTATGTCGCTGTGATTGTTAACAATCTTTGGTGCTGCCAATCAAACCTTTGTGCACAATTCTTTGGTAACTACCAGCGGCCTTCTTATCCTATTCATTTGTCCAAAATCAGACCTAGCGGGCGGGATCTAACCATTCCTGGCATTACACATCTATCCCGCCCCTCCACCTCATCTGCTCCATATCCAGAAGTCAGATCCTAGATGCCAAAATCAAGATCTCTCAGGAGCTAAATTTTCAGCCAGATCAGGCACTGATGCACTCGTAACGGCATTAGCATCTGTTTACTTTGACTTATTACTAAGTTTGGCTTATGAGTGACATTTTCAACACTCCGTTTCCAAGGGAGATTTTCTATGAAATTAATAAACAAATTTGGGCGTCTCGTTCAAATAAAAACCTCCTGGTCCTCTGGCTAAAAGTGTGTCCAGGCCCTGCCATTTCTGAATACAAAAAGATCTCATCCTTTCACGGATAACAGCCTGACGGAATGCATATGCACGACGTCCTGGGTCAAGAGTATTCTCTGCTCTACGCTCCCACTCTTTCTGGGAGCTAAGCAGAAATTCCTTTACTCGTCTCATCTCCTCTTGCAACAAGATACAGTCCTCTTGCCATCGCAGTGCTCGACTGCGCGCTTTACACCAAGATATTCAGAGACCTAGCAGAACATGTTAGAATAGAAAAGAATAAATGATCAGTTGATCCTTACATTCCGCGACGTTTTCTTCATCGGTGTGATCTACGCCTGGAGTATTCCATATCCACGATGAGATCACATAACCCTCTCCAGTGGGATTGTTGTCTTTCCCCCGCGAAATTGACCGTATATCCTCATTACGAAGCGATTTCAAACTGTTTGACCAATTTACCTTCCCTAACTTATCTGAAAACTTCTCAATCATCTTGAAATGAATTCGATAGCGTGCAGCACATGCTGAAATTTTGTCATTAAGCCGGTCCACGTCATTTTGGGAGCGGTTACCCTCACGAACACCATGACCATAGCGGAGCTTCCACCCTAAGACAGCATTTTTACTCAGCAGGTGCTTCCTCATTTGCTCTAAAGCGTCGTTGGCTGCCGCGTACCGGAGCCTCCATTCATAATCCAAAAGCACCTGGTCACAACTTGAGCCCATGAGCAAAACCTCGGAAGGGAGTAGAAGAGGAAGATCGTATGCCGCCTGTGCCGTGTTTCCCGGGGTCCGTTGTTGCTCTTGTTGTCGCAGGATCACAGTAACAGGCATATGCAGGGCCTGCACCTCTGAAAATGCATTAATTTTCCTATGTAGATTGTTCGCTCGCTCAGTGATCTTAGTTTGAGCAAGTGAAGTGGCTCCATTGCCGATATGCGCCACATCGTAACGAAGACGCCTCCTGGAAGCATTCTCTTGATTAGCCAACAGTATCTAGTAGCATCAAACCAGGCAAATAACGCACTGCTGCTCTTCCAGCTCTATGCCTTGGCATATGAGCTGTGTTCGGGTAATCCGAGAGCTCACCGCTTGAGCAGCCAGATCATTCCTGATGAGTTCTTCATCTTCCCGTACAAGTTCAAGGCAAATTTGATGCAGCGTATACTCTAGATTTTCGGTGAGCTGCTGTATTGCCTAACTCTTGCAAGTATGAGCACGTACCTCTGACTTGAGGCTGATATGGGTTCTTTTTTTTTCTGTCTGGGTCTTGTTCCCATTCTGTCACCATATTGCGCCAGTATGTTTTTGTAGATTCATCAAGGCCTTCAGATGCATCTAGGTATGCAGTCACCATTTTGGGACGAAGTTTGGCAGCCTCAAGTGCTTTGTCGTGAATCAGAGTGGCTGAGAGGAAGAAGTTCAGCTTTGGACAAACATAGGCCTGAAAGAGATGAACTTGCCTAGGGAGATCGTTTTGCACCAATTATGGTCTCCGAAATGATCATCCAAGGTGTCACGACGACTTCCGGGGCCCATTTTCTTTGTGCTTCCTGACAGTGCATTTTGAGTGGACCAGTTTCGTTCAATGCCTTCACCGTCGGTACGACCAACACCCATTGCATAGTTATATGAAAATGACCAAATGCATTCCTGTTTATGTGCCGCCAGATGAAACTTTGGGACGAGAAGCTGATATCGCGGAAACGGAGTGGGTGTGTGGAGAATTGAAGGATATGAAGCAATGCGCTGGTATAGCTTCTTTGAGTACTGGCACATAATGTCATAGGAAACAGTAACTGGGAGGTTCGGAAAATTCTTGATACTCAATAACAAAGCAAAATCCATAAGAATATACCTGCATTAAATGATCAGTAACAGGGATATCAGCTGAAATTGAACCCATACTCCTCTCCTAACCGTAGATCAACACCGGAGCGAGCATGTATTGAGTCATGTCTGGCGCAAGTCGCCAGAGCTAAGCCTGTAGTAGCTAGATTGTGGTCTCCTCGGCGATTGGCCAGCTTGATGGCATCGTGGTCACTGCAGTCTGATTTTTCTGGAGGCCAATGACCTTGGAATGTTGCGATATGCTGCTGCAGCACACGATCGTCCACCATGTAAGCTCTGCCTTTGTTCAGCGCTGGGTCTCGTTCTTCACTTGAAACATTGAACCGTGTTAATCGAAAATTGGCATCAAGGGCAAAGAAAACTTTGTTTAGCCATCTATAGTATAAGAAATATATGAAGGTAAGGACAAATCTGAGCCATAAGAGTGGACACACACCTTCTTTCTGGGTCTTTCCACCAATCTGTAGGTATATTTAAGCCAGCATGAGGACACGCTGGACATTTTACAGCCAATACTCCAGAGGCGCTCCCATCCACTCCGTCATAGCCAACACCAGATTGCTTGAGGAGTCAGAGATGGCGCCACTGGCAAATCATTCGCAATACTTCATGAGAGCAATTCTGTTTTGAAAGTCAGCACAAACATCCATTGCTATTTTAGTAAACTGACCTTGGGTACATCAGTCCCTGTATTGTCAGTCATTCGTTCTAGGGTGGAATAATATTCCATCGCAGATACCTGACCCGCCATACTGTCAGTTTTCGGAACGCAGAGCCAAATCAATAAAAGATTCACCTTCGACATGAAGCTAAGCATTTGGAAGAACTCCAGAAACTTGAACGTCACTGCAGTTTGAGGAGCTGTGAGCGTGGCTGGGTAGAGGCGAATGCGTAGCAGTTGATAGCAATCTGGTACTGCTTCAGAGCACCTACAGAAACGGATTGCTGCGCGGTGTATGCGGTTGATATCGATTATAGTGAATGCCTGAATTTTTGAAGGAGCGAGGCACGGCAGCAACAAAGAATGGCCCAGATGGAGAACCAGTCCAAGATCATGCAGGCTTGTACTCTCAAAGTATGTTCCCGTCCAACGCTGAAGACTTTACTGTTAGAAAAACAAACAAATTCTATGGAATGGCATACCTCAATGTTGTGAAACGGATTTGATTCATGACTGCGCAGAAGACAGTCTTTACAGCATAGAACAGGTTCAAAACAGTCCACACATCTGTGCATCTGGAGCGGCTCATTTTTCCACTTGACTTTATCGCAAGGGCATCCAGATTCACTGTTGTATGCGTTTTCCAGACCTTCGTGGCGGAGTATCTCATATGAGAATGCAGGAATTTCTGGCTCCCACTCTTTCAATGCCTATTGATACCCAATAACTTGCACTCAGTGTGTGTCTCAGCATATGAAATGATGCCGTTCACTTACATTCAGCTGGACTTCATCGAGTTTGGTAACTACGGAAGGCTCGGCTTCAAACGGCTCGGCTGCATTCGGTTGGGAGAAAGTGTAGGTAAAAGTGGAATTGCAACTGTCGAGGAATAGCAAGTCGATCTTGCTGTCATCATGGGGCTCCGTGCTGGCTCCAGAAGTACGATATGGCTCAGTGAGTGTAGGAGCAGATGGTCGCCGATTCGCGTCCAAATTCGAGTGAAGAGGGATAGAATACGTTCGTGAACGGTTAGTAGAAGAAATTTCGGTGTAGCGATGGTTGGCCACTTGAGTCTGAAGTCGCTTGGAGACATGTACTGAGGTATGCACGCCTGCTGGCAAGGTTTTTGCCCGCAGCATGATGAAGAAGAGAGCAAGAAGCTTCTCAACTTGAGTTTTCACTGGCCTTTTGCTGAAGACAGGGTTTGTGAAGCGTTATCAATTCTCTCAGGTGTTTGTGAACGGCCAGTGCACCATTGACCGTTGACGTTTGGTAAGCTCTAGTGTTTGTGAATGGCCAGTGCACCATTGACCGTTGACGTTTAGCAAGTTCACACTGCAACGGAGGGTTTGGTAAATCACAACCTGTACAGCATGGAAAATGAGAAGCAACAGGTTGTGGAAATTGATAGAGGGTTTGGTGGGGTGGATCTTGTGAAGTCAACTCATATGTCCAGCAATGTAAAGGTTGGGTATCATGAAAAAATAGAAGTAACTGATTAAAGCGATACAGCTGGGATATGTATGTTTAAAAAAGGATGGTTTCACGCCATGGCTCCCAAGGCTCTAACTCTGCAATGCCCTTCTCTTCACAGTCGGATTCAGCTGCAATAGACGGATATTCCCATGTGATTTCCTTGGCGCTTTTTCCTTCTGGCGGTTGAACAAGATAGCGATAATGCGCCCAGGTTTGATACTCCTGATGGAAGGACTGCAGGAGAAGGTTGTGTACTGCCCATAAGAAAACGCCGCCGTAGAGAGAGGTCTTCCATTCTGAGGGGGGTAGGCCATAAGACTCGATGTAAGGAGAGGCCTCCCTGACAGCTCTATTGAGAAAGTTTTGAACAGCCTAATAAAGACGTTAGTCCTGTTGTTAAAATGCAAAAATTGTGACCGTGCCTTGCTCAATCCACGCTGCATTCGATGAGCCTCATCCTTCGCATTCTTGGCCAAGGCGTGCCGGTAGACGGTGTTGTTACGCTTGAAATTATCAGTCAGAAGAGTGGTTTCATGATCGATGAGGCTCACCCGGTAAAAACTGTAGAGTGTTGCTCGTACAAGCCCATTTCGTTCGAGAGCTTTTGCTTGACCCTTGCTATCGTACCATTGCGGTGCAGTCTTCTGTTCCCAATTGCTGGTATCGATGCCATCCAGAGAAACCACACGCTTTGAGAAACAGGTGCATTGAGGTGCTGGTTTCATTCCCCAAGTGACATCTTCAGGCCAGTGAGCAGCGTAGATAGCAACCGCCAGCTTCAAGAATTCAACTTCATACTCCGTGCCGCAAACCGATTGGTATGTTGGAGCAAAATGCCAGAGGAATTTTGTACGAAGTTGAGTTTGAACGTTATCCGTCAGCTGCCAAAGAGTATTTAAGCAGGATTGAGCATGGAAGTGAGTTGGTATCCTTACGAGGGTGGAAATGGGAGTATCTTCAGGGAAGCCGGTATCGGTCTCCTCCCAGGATTCACAGAAAGACATGGTGGGGGTTGAAGAATGGATGCAAAGAACGCTCAGATAAACATTGCCAAATAATTGTTCAAAGACTACCATACACGGCAAACAGCATACGCGGCAAACAGCTGATGCAATGACCATACAGAACACAAGGGTACTAGAAGATAAAATGGGCAAAGAGAGAGCAAATTCATGAACTAGTCATCTACCACATACGGATCACCCTGTGTGCCTGTACCTTCTACACCCAAATCCACCTTTGAGCTTGTATTTTCACTGCTCGGTTCCCTCTGCTTGCGATAGGCCTTGAGAACTGCGTGTGGAATGAGGAATGCCGGTCGCCAGCTAGGTTTCAAAGATGGGTCCGTAAGTATATTAGAAAGGTAGAATGGGGCTTACGATGCATAAGCCAACCCTTTACCATGCCCAACTAGGACCAGGTATTCAGTGCCCAAACCGTGCACATGAGCTCTTTCGCTGAGGACCCTGGTAGCTGCATATTTGATATCAAGCATGTCATCAGCCTCCAGCAGCTTAAACTCTTCGATTTCCTCAAGGGAAACATCTGCAGGATCGGCCCAGCTGCAAACGGAATGAGTGACGCTGTTTGCAGGAGAAATGTAAGCCTTACAACTCTCTGGCATGGTCTCCACGCTCTACACCAACCAAAATTTCCTCCGCCTCATCGATTCTTGATTGCGTCACGTCATCAGTATCGCGACCTCGATAACCCAGTATGCCAAAACGTGCATCGTTATTCCACCACTGTGCAAGGACAGGGTATGGAATGAGATACCAAGGCCGCCAGCTGGGCAAAAATGTTAGAGAACAAGGTCATTGACTGAAACCAGGAATTTAGCTATAGTTATAACCTGTACCTGCGCAATATATAACCGTCGCTTTCGATGATAACCAAATACTGGTCCCCGAATTCGGTCTTTCGAGACCCGATAATGCGTTCTACTCCGCCGAATTTGACATCGTTATAGTCGCCTTGAGTGAACCTGCATAGATGCTCAGCATCTACTTGATTTAGCGACAGCCATCTGAATGCCCGATTCAGGTAAGTCAGCAGCAAAACCGTATGCATGAAAGCAGCATTCACCTCTCAACTACACCTGAGCCATCCTTTATCCGTAGCAAGATCTTCTCCGCTTGTGCGATGCAATCCTGGGCTTCTTCCCTCGCTCTTGCCTGGATGAGTTCATCCACGTCCATATTGCGACAGATGAACGCGATGTATCCGATTACCTCTATTTGAACATCGGAGAGTGAGCCCGGCGGTTCTGGAAGCCTCGTATTGCCATCCTCCAGCATTTCTATTGCTATTCAAAACATTAATGTTCAAGGATCCAAGGAAAACGTGTGCCCTGCTTACAGTTGCAAGCAATGAGGAGCATCGCAAGGAGCAAATACCTAGATGCGGAGGACAAGATGACGGGATCAAGGTGGGGGAGTTTTACAAAAGATTAGAACAGTCGCATAAAAAGACTGCTCATTTGACCCACAGAACGGAGCCTCCTCGAAACCGTTCACAAACCTTTGGTAACCCTATCGGGTAGACGTTCAACCCAAAGGTTTGTGATTCACCAAATGAATCGGCCGATGGAGTTGTCGAAAAGGAAAAAAGTGTGAATCCTTTTCAAAAACCTTTGGTCGCGGTAACCCTGGAAACTACCGAAGGGCATTCACAAACCTTTGGTGGTTGGTTCCAAAGCTAAACAGCCTACCGAATTATTCACAAACTCCATAGAATGTATCAAACGGCATCCACAAACCTTTAGTGACAGCATTCCATAGAGTTTACCAGATGCTGTTTACCAAACCTTGGCGCCTGTGTTGAAAGTATCAAAGGCCATTCACAAACCTTTGGTCACCGAAGCTATAGAAATTACCCAAGGCGGATCACAAACCTTTGGTCGATGGCTCGCCGAAGGCACAGAAATTACCTCACCAGGTCGTTTGGTCGCCAAAGCTATAGAACTTACCAAAGGCCATTCACAACCGTTTGGTCGCCGAAGCTATAAAAATCACCAAATGCCATTCACAAACCTGTGGTCGCCGAAGGTCCAAATTTACAGATTCACAAACCCCCTAAAATTTAGCAAGGGCCATTCACAAACTGTAGATCACTGATTTCCACGGGTTACCAAAGGTCGCTCACAAACCTTTGATGCCTTTGGCCTCCACTCACCGAAGGTTTGTGAGTTGCCGTGGGTGAAGTAACCATCCAAGTCGTCGAGTATCTGATCATCATGGAGATGGATGGCTAAGCATGCCTAGCCGGTGACAGGGTTGGGAGGTTCTTGAAACTCTAGCCAGAGGATGTAGATCATGCAGGAGCTTAGAATGTGCTATGCAGTTTTTCCTATGAACAGTTTTTCCTACTTACTTAGGTACACCGCTGTCGTTTTGTTGGAGGTTCTGCCTCGAGTGAATTCTTGTCCATATTCCAGCTACTGTTCAAAAGATCTGCCCAGGTTGTGAAATTTCCCAGCTTTTCCTTCCACCGGGTTTTCCGGTCCTCTTCGTCTTATCAGAGCACCAGCCGTTGTAGCGCCACCGGAATAACCCGCCGGAGGAGAACTGCACAACTGAGTAACGCGTCTCGCCAGGCCGCACAGGGATGTTCGAATGGGTGATGAGGGCTGAGGGAAACAGGATTGTAGCCCCAGGTGGGAAACGAACAATGTACCGAAGGTCCCAGAGAATGAGGTGGCCCCCATTGTCTGGGTTGAACTTCCCGGCGGAGGTTATAGCACACCAACCATCTGACCGGTTACCCGCATCTCGATGTCGCTTCGAGTTGCTTTGTGGTCCAAAATTGATTGTCGTTGCCGCAAACGCAGTGTTCGAAGATGTAGGCTGGAGGCGCGGATCACGAAGCAAATGCTCTTGTAACGTGTCAGCATATTCGATGTAGATTTTGTGCGCATATGCATTGAATAGAGCTGTGACGGTTTAAGCATATGTCAAGCTCAAGTTTCGAAACGACGGCTTACTGTTTGCCCATCCCACGACGCGCTCCATCTCTTGGGTGTGCATGAGACGGTGCATGGCCTCCTTGTTCGCAGCCCCAGAGATACGAAAGTTCCCCGGTCGATCTCTTCCTCCTCCGTAACCTATACCTGTTACCCGCGCCGTGAAATCCCCTCGCCCGTGCTTGGTCTCTTTTTGTGTGAACGTGCTCTCATCAGCACAGGTTTCGATGGCATAGGTGAGACACGTCGAGACTCGATCCCATTCCGGGCCTCGAGCTCCTGGCGGGACCCCACCCAGGACAAGAATTATACGATCATCACAGTCGACAAAGACGATGCATGCTCTGATAAAAAGCCTTAGCACTCGGCATCGTGCAGAAGACATACCCCTTACCGGCCATCCCAGTCTAAAAGCCGAAGGCTACCCATTTGAGTAAGAAGCTGAAGGTTCTGGGCGATGCGTGCTAGGCTTGGAGAGAGCTTGATCGTCCCTCTCTTTCCAGTGAAGGCGGTCGAGGAGGCAGGCAATGAAGCTGCAGAGAACGCAGGGAGAGGGACGGCATCAGCCTCCCGCGCGTGTTCAATGGAAGCAGGTTTGAGACCATAATGGAGCTGGCGTTCCTGAGCCTGCTGCTTACGCACGGCACGCTGCTTCTGCCGATTACGGGCCTTCTTATCCTCTAAGCGCTTGCGTTGGTTGGCCGTCAATTCCCTTGAGGTGGATGCCGGGTGATACTCCTTGGTAAGTGGCTTTAATTTAGGTGAGGGTTTGTGCTGGACAGGGGATGGATCCGGGATGTCGGCCTCATCTTCAAACTCCAGGTCTTCATCTGTCACATCTTCTCCGTTACG
The DNA here is from genome assembly GCA_000827265.1 of Collybiopsis luxurians FD-317 M1. Classification (NCBI taxonomy): domain Eukaryota; kingdom Fungi; phylum Basidiomycota; class Agaricomycetes; order Agaricales; family Omphalotaceae; genus Collybiopsis; species Collybiopsis luxurians. The sequence goes on from KN834839.1 coordinate 144,416, forward strand.
CTCACCCAACGCGTTCTCCTGCAGGGCCGTCTCCAGGTTATATTCAGCAATTTGTATACGCATGGCTCGCTTGAATTGAGCCCGAGTTAGCACTGAGGACTTGTTAGCCTTCACGAGAGTGGGTAGACGGGGCCTAAAAAGGCAAGAAGGGGAGGCCTATGCCTGTGCTACCTGCTCCATGGTGGGGGTTGGCAGCACGTGGCAAAAGGGACGGAAGAAACGCGTTCCGCGAAGAACGCCGCTGCCTGCTCCGTGGTGGGAGTTGGCGATCGGCTTTGTTCGTGAAACGGAGCAGAAACGAAGTAGAAAAGAATGCAAACGCGCGGTGGAAACTCACCCATTGCTTTCCTCCCTAGCTACAAGGGTATCGTTCGGTGAGGTTGATAGGTTTGGAAGGGTGCTGACAGTAGTAGGAACTGGTGGTAGTGATCAACAAGCAGACGCGAACCCGTGACCATGCCGCATTTATGCTGAGCCGGATTTGCCGGATTTGCCGGATCTGCCGAGATAAGCGCCCGAAAAGGACTCTCAATAAGTATACTGAAGATACCGTGTTCAAGGATTTTCCTTTTAACAGCCTATGTCAATAAGCATGATAATAAGAGCGTATGATTCAAGTGAGATTTCAAGATATAAAACAGATGTGCGTAGGGCTATGGACGACCAAGCTCCGGCTAACTATCTAACCCTAGTTTGCGATGCGCACAAGGCCCATTCTGTCAGCCTCATCATAAGCTCCCTGAGCCTCGTCGCGGCTGTTGAACTTATAGTATGTGTTACCAGACACTTTGGTCGTCAGCGCTTGCACAAGAGGGCTGTAAGAATGCGTCAGCAACCGAGTTCAGTGTGACAAAGTCCACAACAACTTACAGGCTTGAAAAAACGCCTGTGGCGCGGCCCACAAAAACCGCGTAGAAAGCGGTTCCTTGAGCTGCAACTCCTGCAGGAGAAGCTACAGATAGTCCGTGAGGGCACACACAGGTCTGACAGGTTGCTGTCGGTTAGCAAGGCAGTTAGCGTAAGGATCTCGCAGTAAATCAGATGCACCCTGGATGCCGGCAGCTTGAGAGGTGCTCTGAGCAGGTGCAGCAGTGCTTGCATCTTGGCTGGAGGCAATCGCGGCCAGAATGGCGTCACGCACTGTAAATTTAATTTCAGACACCTTCCCGATTTTTTGATTGTGAAATACGCACCTTGAGCGTTCTGGATATTCGCCTGGATGGCGGCAACAATGGCATTGATGCTGGAGTCAGTCATGGTGAACGTTGCAAGGCAAGTAGGAACGCAGTTGGATGAAGCAGTTGGGTGAAGTAGCTGGGTGAGGTAGCTGGGTGAGGTACGTCTGGGGATGCTGGTTTATATACTCGCTTGCAGACTCAAGATTTGTAAGTGAAACTGCTAGCTTGTACAAACATGAATCACAAGGAAACTCATTGGACCATGCGTAAAAAAATTAACAGCCTTGTTCAAGCTACTAAGTGTTGTTGACTCACCAATGAGAATGCGCGAATGCTTTGTTGAACTACCAAAACACGCTTCACCAGCAAGTGGTAATTCTCACAGCAACTGTAAGGTGAGTTTCCACAGCTTTGTGCAAACCACCAAAGTAGCTTAGATGGCTCAGGCGCGGCTCACGGGTGATCTTCACAAGAAGCATTTTGTGAAGGCTTTGTGCAAGCTGCCAAAGCATGCTTCACCAGAAAACAATAGTTTGCACAGCAACCGTTTGGTGAGTTTACGAAGTTTGTGCAAACTGCCAAAGTAGCTCATCGGCAATCCTCACAGCAGGCATTTGGCAGTATGTACAAACGCGAATCGCCCTGCTGAACGTAATTTTCAACGCCGATTTACAAGGAAATGCATTGGAGTATTGGTGGGTTTACAACCTTGTTCAAACCATCAATAGCTTTGCTGGAGACTTTAGGCTAACCACTGAAGCAGCATAGATCGCTCAAGGCTGGCTCATTGCTGATTTTCAAGCAAGTATTTGGTGAGCTCACCGGCCAATTTACAGGCTTGTTTTTGAACACTTGAGGCAGCAACAACGCGACGAAGCCGCGAATTTTCCAGGCTTTCATTACCCACGCCTTTTGCGATCTATCAGACTTAAATTCATGAGCCGCTTCTCCAAGATGACTACGGGGAATTGTGAGAGACACGAATAAGCTCTTCCAACATCCCTACTTGAGATGAGCAAAGAACCTCAGCTTTTTCTTGAAAAAGGCCTCCCTGAGCACGCTGGATCCTTCCAGTGCATGGCATATCACATCTTCCCACAATGAGATCCCTCGACGTATTTCTTCTGCAATATCATTGCTCTCAAGCCACTCCTCACCTGCCCCACATTGAGTTAGAATTGCTCTTGAGCACTCTTCCACGGCAGTCAGAAGGTTTGTAACCTTTTCATGAGGAACTTCAAAGTGGTTCCTAGCTGCTTCCTCTGCATTTGATGTCCTCCACGCCACATAGCCGGTAATGACTCCAAGGTAGTGTTGAACAATTTCCTTGAGTTGAAGTGGCAGGTTGCTATGGACGAGCTTCATGTATTGAGCTTTTAGCTCACGCGCTTTTGACAGCGCTTTCCCGGCTGCAGACTTTTGGAAACTGTGCTGCCATATAAGGAGACCGTTCCAGGAGGAATAGCAGCACTACCTCACCTTTTTGAGCCAGCTCTCGCTTTGGCACAGCGTTCTCTCGCAAGTTTACGCCTTGAATGGTTGTTTCTGAGAGACTGGAATGAAAGGATCAAGTAAATTTGTGCCTACTCCTTTCTTTCCACTTTTTCAGCTATACGTTTGTCCCTTCTATACTTCTTTTGATGTTTTATAACAATAGTTTTGCAATGTCTGTACATTCATAGTTAGCTTTTACCCGGTAACATTTCAAAATTTAGCACTTCTGGTAATGGCGTGCGTTGTATTCTTGCTTGGCCGCTCTGACTTGCGCTGCAGTGTGATATTTTCGGGGCCTGGACATGAAGGTTAGCAGAAAAGAGGAGAAGAAATAATTACGGCATCATATCCAAGGGCTTCACTCGGTATGTAGGGCACTCGATATCACTCAAACAAAGGAATTTATAGTTGGAGTTGAATTTTGCACATGTCTGGGTGTTAGATGAAGCTATATCTGCCGTTAAAGATGAATAAATTCATTTTCTGAGCTGTACATGACCCACCCCATGCGGGATAAGTGGTTCGTGCGTTGTTTGAACACCTAACTCACTTCATATGCGATTGCTGTTCGTCAGTGTTTTATATCTCAGGATCCGTTCAACGTGGTAAGCTCAAACTTCTCATGGATCATAAGAGTATCCAAGAGATGAACATATTAAATTTCTGTGCAAGTGGAACAACTAAACAGCTTGCAATTCACAAGTACACTGTTTTCGCAGACGACTGCAGGCCCGGACCGGGAATGCCGCATCCTGCTGAACCAATCAAGTCGCATTGAGCACTTTCAGCGGGTGCATATATGCACTTTATTGATCATTTGGCTGCTAAAGAGAACCATCTTGTCAAGACCATAGAATTTTCTCATTATTTGCTGCAATATCCTGGGGCTTGCTGGGCTGGTGAACCACATTCCATTTGAGCATTTGTTTCTCTCTTCATCCTCAATTGTCATTCATGAGCGTTCTATAGCTCAACTTGTATTTGTTGGAATGGACTGGGCTTTTCAATACCCATGAGCATACCTCCAAGATGGTCATATCAAAGGTTTGGTAGGCTAGTTTGCAAACCACGACAAAGCATACCGGCAATATTGAGTTTACCGATTGATCTTTTGGCTTTCATAACTAAGGACCCTCAAAGATTAGTGTATCAAAGCTTTGCCGGCTCGAGCGAGTGGCGGATGCTTAGCTGATGGAAATGAGGATCTCGGCGTTTAACTGACAGCATTCACAAACTGCTTTACCAGAGATTTGTGTATTCACTATACGTTTGTTCATTTACCAGATGTTTGTGATTTAGAATTCGACAAATTGACTGGCGGCACTACCGCTTACTTGGCTTTAAAGCCCATGCAATAGCAGCTTTTAAGCCATTCTTCGTCCCCCATTCTCATCGTTCTAATGAGCACTCGTACCGAATCAGAACATTCGTCCATGTTCGTATCTTTCTTTTCGTACACCTCTTGTTGTATAGATGCTCGCTCATATACAGATCCATGCAGGCCTGAGGTCAATGAAATGCATATGCTCAACAGCCTGTGGGATGCGATCCGGGTTATACAAGTACGGCTGGGTCTATTTAATCGGATTAGCGGGCTCATCGAAGCTTTACAGAGGTTACTGCCTTTCCAAGTCCCGGGCCCTCATACAGACCATCTCCGCAACATAGAATCAATGGCCGAGCGTAAGTATTACCCATACCATCCCAATTTTACCAGCCACTGATACGCTATTTTCCTCAGAACTCACGGTCCTCTTTGTGGCTACTCGATTGGAACTTCTCGCGGCATTGGATGCCCTGGATGGCACCCCGTCGGATGTCCAGGCTTATCTTTGGGCTTGGGTTGCATTTCGTAACATGCATGAAGTAGCCCGCACCCTGCACCAGACCGTTGACACTTTGCAGGAGCTGTCTGTAATAGCGACTGAAATTTCACGCAGGTTTTCCTCTGTCTGAAACCTCATGCCTGTACAGTGCTTGTCATATGTATTCTGTGGTCTGAAACACCCTGTATTGTCAAAAATATTATTTGGCCTGATCCATCGTATAGATAGGTATTGCAGCTATCGATGTCAGCGTAAGAAGTAAAAATGGTTCTGGAGGGATAAAACATATTGCTTGAATGCACAGGGGCAAAAACAATGTATATTTTATTAGTAAGTGAGCAAGAAGGGTCGGTATTAAGCATGTGTTATTTTACAAAGAGCGAAACAAGAGATGTATTTTTTTGAGTTTAGTAACTGAGCGAAAGTTTTGAACATCAAGAAGTCGTTGTACCAGGTCCGTCAACTCAGAGGCCCTGCATCCGCGCGCTTGGTCTTACTACACGGCCTGATCGCGTGCAAACTGTAGCAGTTTCAGCACTCGATTGGGCAGTAGACAAGCCATCGCTCTGTACAATGTTACTATTTTTCGGGGAGGTCATCAGCCTGGCCTTTTTGGAACTACGCACGCTGATCGCCCCTTCGGAATCCATGCGCTTTCTCGAACCTTTCTTGGTCGGGTTTGCTCTAATCTCTTCACCAAAAATACCGCTTCTGTTATTGATTCCTGAATTCGGGAGGTTGGCATCTCCAATGGCAGAATATGTCCCATTCGGAGTGAAGCTTTCAGGGAGGGTGGTGGAAGCATCTCCCGCAGGGTTGTAAGGGTGTATAGAAGCATCAGAACCCTCCGAACCTCCACTCGTGATAGAGCTGAGGGAGTTCAGAGGAGCAGTGCCAAACGCGTCCTGAAAATTACCGGGGTTCCCGCTGATGGTAGGATCAACGTAAGCGTCATCGTTTTGAACGCCGAAAGATGTGGCGTACTCTACAATGCTAGCAACGGTCGAAGAGTTGAAACCTGCAGACCACGGGTCGCCGGCTGTACTGGGCTGAGTGCTGTCACTGGTTGAAGGAGGCAAGGCAGACGCGGGCGCAGAGGAAGGTTCGACTGCATTGGAATAGAGAGGATCATTGACCAAGTTGGCGGAAGGACAGTTTCCAACCCCGTTGCCGCCATAGAACCCGCTGCCTGCACTGGACAGGCCAGCGTTGTAGACGGACAAGGCGCCTCCAGTGTTCGCCATGGCGGAGGGATCGACGGCACCGTCTAGGCTGGAGGTGTACCTGTTTCCAGCTCCAGCTGCGCTTGCACCTGTGGAGTTGACAATATGAGCACGCTGACTTTGTCGTTGAGCCAGACAAAAGGTTCCTAGATCAAAATCTACATCGGAATCCAGCCATGAGAATTTCTGGAGGCGAGTCGAAACCGAGCAAGAGTCTGGAGCTTCAAACGACGCAGCGTACTGAGCTTGAGCTTGGGACATCTCATTGCAAACCTGAGAGACGCCTGGAGCCAAGTTTTGGGTATCCAAAGCGTCGAGAACCTGAGCGGCACCGGGAGTCGAGGTTTGAGTGCCAAATGCACCAAGAATCTGAGCAACATCGGGAGTCGAGTTTTGAGTATCAAAAGCATCGAGGACCTGAGTGGCTTCGGGGGTCGAGGTTTGGGTATCAAAAGCATTGAGAGCCTGAGAGACGTTGGGAGTCGAGTTTTGAGCGTTGAAAAATGGAGTAAACAAGTCTTCGGGCTGTGGCTGATGGAGCAACGGAGCCATGATGACTCGAGCAGCGTCCGAAGGTGCAAACGGCTGTGCTAGCCCCATCGAAGAACCATCTGTGTCAACCGCTTCGCGTTCATCTGGGGAGTCGCTTGGCGGTTCAACCTCGACTGAAGGCTCACCCAACAATCCCGACTCTTGAACCTGTCCTGCAGAGCTGCCGTCCTCGCTAACGGCAAGAGAGGAGGCGGGACAAGCTTCTTCATGCTCCTCCGTTTCGAATTCTAAATAGAAATCTGTTTAGCAACAGTAGCCTCTCAAAATGATCATAATGTACCCAGAGTTTTATCTGCATGCTCAATGAACGGCGCCACAATTTGTCCATTGTATCCTGGGTACGACTTAGCAAATGTCGCTCCTGCGTCGTTGTCTCCTTGCGAATCGAAGCTTCATTTGAGTCAGTATCAAGGTATAAAGGAGCTATGAAATCCGTACCCCCACACTTGCACTTTTTGTTGGTTGGACGGGTCTCGAGTAGCAACCAAAGATGAAAAACATAGCCCTCCCATTACCGACATGCATTTTGTAAACTCATTCACGGTGGCGGGAAGAGCCTTAAGAAACCTGGTCTCCAGGTTCGTGAATGCAGGTAGAACCGCGGTAGGACAACTCACCTTTCACAGTCTTTCCCCTTCAAGGGGGTATTCTCTTCCCCATCTGCTGTAGCTGGGGGCATAGACCTTCTATGGACTCGCAGCTGTTGAGTATGTCGCCGGAGAACCTCCATTTTCACGTCGTTCTCTGCAGAATTCCAGTACCAGGCTTGGATCCTATTGCGCATTGCCATGCGCTCAGATCTCCCTATGCGATGCCCGAGTTCTTCCTTCGCAGAGATTTGTTTTTTGAGTTGGAGCTCGATTCTTGCTTTTGCGAAATGTTCTTCGAAGATTTCAACCACCTGCTTTGCGCGAGTGGGTTTTCCTAGGCCTGGGACGTGGATGTGCATGGCACCTGTCTTGGCCACTTTATTTCTGTTATAGAACCACCAACGAATGCGCTATAGTTGAATCTTACAGTCAGTGATCACGCATCAAGAACACCACGTCTCTACACGTACCGCCTGAATTGTCGCCAGTTCTTTTTCAACATTTTTTCGAACTTCCGGGTCGGTACTGTCCAGCCCTTCCATGGGCCACTTTTTGAGCCATTGAGCCTGCGTTTCGAGATGATAGTCTTTGACTGCCTGCTGCCCTTCTTTGAGCTGAGCTTTGCGAAAACCAGGGTATCGTTGCTTGAGGTATTCGTACTGGTCTTTGGTCGCCCATATCAGACCCATGTTACTCAATGAGGCGATGGGATGGTGAAGAAGAGAGAAAAAAAGTCGATTTGGATGGTGCAGAAGAGAGAGAAAGAGCTGGCTGATCGATCTGCTCCAACAGAGCCAGTTTTAAGGCAGAAAATAACTTCGTCAAATGCGGCTGAACCCCGTTTAGTGAGACACTTTACGTCCAGATAGATTGTATTATATTGAAGAAGATTATCCATTTATGGACTTACCAGACCTTTGTGAAAATTTCAAAGACTATTAAGGTGTTTCGGGGCTCTTTTTTGAAGCATGATAGACGCCGCAGAGTTCTTCGAAATATTGCGAATTGTGATCCACCAAAGAACCAATGAGAAGTTGTCGCAGGCAGGTTCTAGAATACCGAGTGTATTGATTTCCAGTAGTTTATTTTACGCGCGCTCGATTTACAAGCTGCATGGCGTGCTGCGAAACCGATCCTCCGTGTCTGTCGCCAAAAAATATCGGACTGGATGTTATCGATGGATGGTCGGAGTCTGAATGCCGCCCCGTAACCAGGGTTGGGGAGAGGCGGTCTCTAAGAAGCTTCACTCAGCATGGAAGAAACAGTCAAAGTAAGAAATAGATTAGCCAAAGTAAGAAATAGATGAGTCAAAGTAAGAAATAGATCTTCCGTCTAGGCATCTCCATGTACCACTTTGACTAAACCTAATGCTTTCGCCAACTCAAATTCGCCTGTAGCTTCACTGTAGCTTCTAAACGATTGCATTACGCTACCCTTGACCCTGTATACGAGCATGTGTGCTAAACTCCTGGGGGAGAATGTAAGAATACAGCAGAATCATGGTTTGAATACATACAGGGATGAGAATACTCCCACAGCTCGCCCTACCGTCACCACGTACCAGCGATTGTCTTGGTTAGGAATACCGGTGACCGGCGTAGGAGGAGGAGGAGGGACAAGAACCGAATCCAAGTCTGATTCTGAAACGGTAAACATAGTTGGTATGCTTGGATCCATCGCCTCCGATTGGCCCTCAGTATTTCGGTTGGAAATTAGACCTGTCTTGAAGCCAGGGTGCTGGCTCAACGTCTGATCCCATTGGCTGCTCAAGGAAAGTGCGGGATCCCAGGCATGTTCCGCCGTCTTGTTCTCATTGCCGCCAATATCAGCTTCAGCTCCGAGATGAGCTGGAAACCATGACTCAAGACCTGCTACTTACCTGACACTTGTGTACAGCTAAAGTCGTAGGGTTCACTAGTGTCTTGATCTGAAGCTGGCGGGGGCACCCAAGCCTCACAGTTTTCTGAAATCCTCTTGATCAATTGCAGTTTTTTTTTATTGATTGGCTGCATCGTACCTTTTTCTGAGGCTGTTATATTAAGGAGTTTCATCTGAATATAATGAAGAGCCGAGAGCATGAATGAGACTTCAGCAACTGGAAGAGTGACAGTAGGACTAGAGCTCAACGCCATAGCTGGACACTCAGCAGACGTAGTGGGGGAAGGAGAAAGAAGCTCAGTTTCTTCCTCGATACTCCATGCAGTTATAAGAGGTTCTCACACCCATGAAGGAACTGCTAAGTCCACAATGGCATGCTGCATTGGCTAAATTACCATCCGGATTGTGCATTGTATCTTGGTACCCCATTCAATCCAATGGCGCTGGACTCGACAGTTGAGATTTTGGTCCATCGATACCTCAAACTCTACAAAGTATTTCCATTTTCAAACACTACACTTGGAGACGTGCATCAGCTCACATTAGACCAAATTGCGCTACTGCGTTTTCACCACGAGCAAGAAGCATTACACCGGTTGCGCTTGGTATGCTTCATTTGAAAGGTATAACGGGCAAAGAAAACTGAAATGTTTGTGCATACTTAGGAAGTTGGGCAGTGGCTTTTAAGGAATTACGGAGAAAAGCCAGATGTCGAGGCAGCCCTCAGCAACTTGCACTCGCTGAAATTCGATATCAATTTGCTTGTGAAGGCTGAGTTCATGGGACAAGCGATTGAGGTTGCCAACGCAATGGCCCTCAGGGAAGGCCTGCCTCAGCCCTACCCAGATGCAGAAGCTGCAAAGACCGCATCTATGTGTCATGCAATTGAAGCTGCTAACGCGGAGGCCCTCAGCAAAGGTCTATCTCTACCTTATCCAGATGTAGAGGCTGTTCTTCGCAACAACAGTCTGGTTTCACAGGCAGAAAAATCCGTACAAAGCAGCTCTTCTACCCCAGCTGCAGCTCCCTCTAATCCAACAATGGGCTCACGTTCAGGAACACGGCGCTTTAAGCCTTCGCGGCGTCTCATGGACAGCATGGCAAGCAGGGAGAATCAAATCTTGAGGGTGGTGTCATCCACCAGTCAGGGAGTCCGATGGGCTATCGACAAGTAATTCAAAGAAATTGTAGATACCTTTAGACTGAAATAAAACTGCAGTAATACAAAGTAAAAATTGCGAGCTCATTCTTTTACTCTGAGTCTACCTGGGAGTAGCACTCCGACTCGGCACTGGAGCTCTCCGTTTCTTCATCCGTTGCTTCTTCCTCGTCCAAATTCTCTGGACCACTTGACCATACCCGATAACCTTTGCACCATTGAGTTTGCATTGGGTCGCATATTGCAAGTGTTGCAAACTCAAACCAGTCTTCAGGATCCTCAAGGTCGAGTTTCATAACTATGGGACCAGGAGAAGGAGGAATGTAGAGCGCCCAGTTGGTATATCTACTTGAATGTATACACTCATGAAACATTGCCTCCCAGTTCAATGGTTTGATGCTATTTCGAGCCCGCAGTGCTCCTCGTGTAGCCCGCTTCTGCTTCAGCTTATTATGAATTGCCTGGTAACATGCTCAGTACTAATGGATAGAACTGAACCTCAAATGAACCTACCTCTAGCTCAACGTCTTCCTTTTCGAGCACAGCTAAAATGTTGTCTTCCTTGAGAGGCCAAATTGAAAACCATGCGATTCTGACTTTTTCCATAAAGCGGTGGTTTTCCATTTCCGATAGATTTGTGACAATATCAAATACTGGAGCCAAATCCTCCATAAAGATACAAAGGGATTTGTGTCTGGGATCTGGCTCAGGTTGTGTAGCTGGATCACAAGGAACATATGCAGCATTGCCCTTACTACAATGGGATTTTAAATGAGGCTGAATTTATAGCGACAGTTTTCTTACATTGCTACACCCAACTTCCAGAGCACAGGCCCAAACGATGAAGGCAGAGAGCTTTGCATATTCTGTTCGCCGAAGAGATCAGACATGCTAGATGGGGAGGCCTCAAAGTTTGCACTGAAACTTATAGATAGGATTTCGGAGCAAGCTTCATAACCAGGCTGTCATTAGAATTTTCACAAAGGACTGGTGATTATATAAAGAACTGGTGGATTATCACAAAGATCCAACCGCGTTTCACAACCAACTGGTAATTAAACAGAAAATTTGGCTTCTAGTTCACAATGCATGGTGAACAACTGGTGGATTATCACAAAGTCCCAACCGCATTTCACAACCAACTGGTAATTAGACAGAGAATCCGCTTCTAATTCACAATGCATGGTTATGTCAAATGACTTGTAATTACAAGTTTTTGGTCCGAGAACTTGTAACTCACAAACAATTCATTAATTGGCGGATCACAATCACAAACAAATTGGTGAATCACAAAGAATTGGTGATCCAGCAATGTTTAGCATTGGTGAATCACAATCACAAAGAATTGGTGACCCACTAGCTGTGAGTCGTTGCATAGAAAGGGTCACCAGATAATCTGCGGACCACAACCAACTGGTAACTCAAATAGCACTTGAACAAGATTGTGATTAACTACCAAAATTAAAGATTAGGCGCCTGCCTGTCACCAACGCAGTGTCGAGTTTCAATTGTATCCCAGCCCCACTTCAAGTTTATACTCAGCAAATCTATCATTTATAATTTTTTGTGCAAGATATGTATGTAGCATTTAGAGCCGTTCAATGCTCTGTAGTCACAACCTGGTTCCTCTGGCAAGAGCCTTGAAATGAGTGTAAATTCACTAGAGAATAGAATGTGAATAAAGTGGGAGTGAACTGGATAAAATTGAGTCACTGGGATGATAGATTTTTTTGCACTCTTGAGGGCGTGAGCTTGGTCATGGCGAGAACCTTCCTGTCTAGGAAGATGGTTTGGAAACTCCTTGAGAAATTCTGCTGCTACTCGCTCCAAAAATGCTATCTTCGTGGCTGAGTTTCCTTGAACATCCAAATATAATGGATAGTGGTGTCTGAGCCACAGTTTCTCCACACTATCGAGCCCACTGCCATCAAACGCAGCGCAGGACAGAGAAATCTGGAGGGAGGGGGGCTTCAGCTTCTAAGTTTGGCACTATACAGTAATACATACCGTACTAGAGCCATCACTGGGCCGTATATATATGGGCGAGGGTCGAGGACGAGGGCGAGGGTAGACCATTTGTTCCATTTGTAACTGGGGAAATGATCAGCACCTGTTTCTGTCAAGTAAAGCTCTGGAGAGATACCTTTGCTCCGGAAGGAGGACAAGTTCCTACAGACATTCCCTTGCCTAGCTTGTTGTTGGGAGAGGATTTATCCTGTGAAGGGGGAGGCGGGGAGAGTTTTTGCGGGGATGGTGTCTATAAGTCTTGTTGTCAGTAAAAGCTTTCTTGAAGAAGTGCAGCTTTATGCACCTGCATGTGGGTTGTTGTCCCATGAAACGGAGAGGCTGCGGCACCTCTCGTTGGGGTAGACTTTGGAGTTTTGATTTTAGGCATGCGGATGCAATGGGAGGAAAGGACAAGCGTTCCTGAGGTGTTTTCTGTATTTAAGTACGTGACAACTGTGTGACACCAGTTTGTGTGATGTTACACGGCCGGTCAAAAGTGGGTGCTTGAATTTTTATTATGCTACTTAACCTGGGGAAGTAGAGATTTTCATTCTGTACAATCGATAGTGCATGATTACGAGCGCATGGTGGGTTTAAAATCAAATATGGCATTTGTGCCGAAAGTGTACCTTGCACCGGCACTCTGATGCGCTGATGCCGTTAGCGGTTTGTTTAAGAGATATATGAGCTAGGAGCAAGCTATGCAATGCAACCAATACCGCTCAAGAATTCAAAAGCAATTTATATCACTCAAAAAGTACCATCTACTCCCATCCTTTGGGTTGCAAAAGCTGGCCCTTAATGTAAAAGCCAACAATCTGATGCACTAACGGTGAATGGTTTGAAAGCAGTGATTTTGTGCTACATTACATGCACTCAATGAATATCTCTATGAACCCTGAGGTATACCTGGTACGGTTTTACGAATTCATTGTAACAGTTGGCCGCGTACCGCTGATGCCGACGGTAACCCTGATACCGGTCGCAGCACTGGAGAACCGTGACCGCTGATGCCGGATGCCGGCTGCAGCACTGGAGGCTGGCCGTCAACCGTAAATCATTGATGCCGGCCGCAGCACTGGAGGACGGCCGTCAATCGTAATTACTGATGCCAAACATAGGAAGCTACGAACCGCTAGTAAGTAACCATATTTGGCCTGAAGCATTGTGTCGATCACGAATCATCAGCATCTGAGGATATCAGACAGCGAAGGGGATCTGTTCTCACCCAAGATCTCCTCTGTCGATTCAACCTACCTATATGGAATCCAAAGCGCGGAGAGGACAAAAAAGGAAGGGCGCAGGGAAGTCTTGGTTTGGTATCATACGCGCCTTGTGAACTACTTATCATTGCAGTTTGCGGAACCTTTACCAAATGCAACACGTAACATGTGTCACCCTTGACTGGTGCTACCAAAGGATTGTGCACAAACGTTCGTTTGGTAGCACCAGTCAGATTGTGCACAATATCTACCGCAGGGGCTCCAGCCGGAAAAACAGACGTTATCAATCCCTCAATAGGATCAGTGGATGGTTCAATCTCTTCTCCTTCTGCATTCCGTGCTCTGGAGAAATTGAAACATGCAAGCAGAGAGGCCACTGTGATCCACAGAGCACTTTGTGCCATAACCTTTCCAGCACATACACGTCGTCCATATCCGAATGCGGCGGAAGGATAGGGAATGTTTTTGTCCAATGTTCCATCTGGGTTAAGAAAGCGTTCCGGACGGAACTCATCCACATCCTCTCCGTACACGACAGTATTGTGCAGAATAGCCCTATATTACAATCACAACATTAATTTGCATACGTAGAAGCTCAAAATTTTCCTAGCCACTGATGGGACTGACCACGTATTTCCAAGTACAACGGTCTTGGCTGGGATGTAATATCCTCGGTAAATATCATCAGTTCGCGTACAATGCGCGACGCCTAGAGTGGGGTCAGAAGATCAAAATAAATACTTTCCAAGAGCTTTTAATTCAAACCCAATGGCAGCATAACCCTCCAGCGCAGAACTTCCATTACTAGAGCCTCCACGTATGGAATTTTTCCCTCGTCGTTGTAATCAGGAAGTCGATCAAAACCTACTACTGCGTCAACAGCGGCTTGCCCCTTCTTTTGAACATCGGGATAGAGAAGAAAGGCTAGGATAATATTTCTAGTAGTGGAAGACATCTGGATCTCGGCTGTTAACGACAGATCAATAGATAGCAAATGAGAGCTCACACTATCAGTCGCCGCTAGAAAGAAGCAGTAAGAATAACGTACAAACTCAGAACCGAACTTGACACATACCTCCATACAAAGTGCCTAGGATATTACTTAATAGTGTCTCTGTTTCTTCACACAAAGTTCCGTTATCTTGTAAAGTTTGCAACTGTCGAGATGCCATCGATGGCTTTACCGTCGCACCGATTTCCTAATGATTTGGGCCGAGTTAGTACTTTCATTGCCTTATGGATGACGACTGGTACTAGCCATCTTCTTCTTCACAAACTGCAGCGGTTCACGCATCATGTTATGTATAAGTTTCTTGCTGTAAGCAGCCTGCTTCTTGAAGCCCATACCAGGGAGCCATTCAGGAAGGTATTTCAAGAATGGGATGGTATCGACCACATATGCCCCAAAAGCTGTCACATCCGATACCGCGTCCATACCAACTTTGCTCAGATTAACATAATACTCGAAGGAATCTTCATTGGATATTCCAAATGCCATGGAAAGAATTGTTTCTGCATAAAGGCTTTGAAAACAATCAGGAAAAAAGGGCACAGATGAAGAGACATTTGACATACAGATGGATATGCTCTTCAAACTTTTCCGGGGTGTCGAGGAGGTTGTTAAGTAATCTGGATACACATTCTTGCATGCAAGGCTTCTGATACATCTGGAGATTCGATGGCGATACTTCCTGCATGAACAGTGAACGTTGTTCTTGTGTTGTCTGGCAGTCAGCTCAAGGGTTTGAGCCGAAAAATTTGAACTTACTGCGCCATTCATCACTGTAGGAGCAGAATACAAATGAAGCATCCACTCCGGATCTATAAAAAGAACTTCAGTCATTGATTGATCATGACTAGATCACAAATTATCTATGACCTACAGTATTCCCATCGTCCCTTGGGGCCTGCGACATGGATATATGCAAAAGAGAAGAATACTGGGATCATCTTACCTATCAGAGTACAACTGGAATCGCTCAACCAAAAGATCGCTTGTAGCATCCTCAGAGTTGAGAACTAATATTGGTGTTCCGGCTGCGTTCAAGTAAATCAAATCTGATTCTGTGAAAAGCGTATCTGGAAGTAAGTTAAAGAACTAGATAATTAAAAGGCAAAAACATGCGATATGTTTGGGACATTTTTGTGTACTGCAAATGAGCCTTTTCCTTTGGTATTTCGAAAAGATTTCCTATGATGGGCCACCCTTTTGGCCCCGGAGGAAGGGGAAGTCCACGCTGGACAACAAATCGAATCCAGACGCGGCGCGCAAGTAAGATTGACAAGAAGAGAGCAATGAGA
This sequence comes from Collybiopsis luxurians FD-317 M1, assembly GCA_000827265.1. Classification (NCBI taxonomy): domain Eukaryota; kingdom Fungi; phylum Basidiomycota; class Agaricomycetes; order Agaricales; family Omphalotaceae; genus Collybiopsis; species Collybiopsis luxurians. The sequence continues at coordinate 159,847 of KN834839.1, forward strand.
GCCCCAAGGATGTACGAGGTCATTGCTGCAGAAGCGGAAGAGCTTATTGAGTCTCTACTTCCCGAGAAGAACCTGTTTATAAGGATATTTGCTATAATGTATAATTACTCACCAGAAGTCGTAGAATTAGTCCAAAAGTTCCACGGTAGCTCGTAAATCGCACTATATGAAGCGAGTACATTTATTAGACCACGATCTACACCCTGAGCGACGTTGATATCTTCGTGATAAAGCCAAAGCTCCAAGGACATCGTCCAGTGTATATGGGCAGATAGATAAATACTTCTTACCCCAAGTGGGGCTCTGTCGATATGACAGAGATTTTCAAAGATCAATCATTCCAACCTTCAACAAGATCTCGAGTTACCCCGACTGCTAAGTGCAGACTCGGACCCCGCACCGGGATGGGGCAAGGATGGTGAGTCAGTGCAAGTGACCAAGGAGCCGGAAGCAGAAACACCAACCAGAAGCTCAAGCGAACTAACTCAGAAGCATTTTCACGTTCGATCACAGTCCGAAATCTGTTCTGTTAGCGCACCGATATAACGGAGTACTAGGATAGGAGCAGTTGTAAATGGCAAATATACAACCCGGACTTACCTCCAGAGCTAATCAATTCCGTCGAGTGAAAGACATGTAAGCTTTCAGCCAAAGTTGTACTGACCGACACTGTCCCATGTCGTTGAGACAAGAGTCTGCACTACTTACCTTCACAAGTTCCATACTCAGTGTATCTTACGACATACTGGAGCGCGATGCTCTCGCGATGAAATCTCTTGGACTTCGTGAACGTCCATAGCTGCCGATGAGAGGCTTCCACGGTCCCGAATTTACTGAAGATAAGACAGAACAGAGGTAACGTGAGGCACTGCCGTTTGATTCATTTTGTAACTCTTTCTTCCCTCTAAACAGGTTCTGTCATCTCTTTCAATTTGCTGCCTCGGAATACACCACAATTGAATCGGAATCTTCTTGGATTAACGCCAAGTATGTAGTATTGGTGACAGTAGCCTCCCTTAGGGACATGAACTGGACATGGTGGTGAAAGAGGTGGAAGAGAAAGAACGCCGAAAGCTACGAAGTACCATAACGTCACGCGTCTACCGCCAGCCGCAGCTAACGACTCGGAGACGCATTAAGCGCACCGTATTCGGTAGTCGATTAGCTTTGCGTCAAGTGATGTCGAAAGCCCAAGGTTTGCGGGTCATGAATATTTCCTAAAGTCCGTCCATTGAGCGAGTTGCTCAGCATCGGGGCTTACTTTACCGTTATATGCGCACGGTCGCAGCACACTATCAAGGTAAATTCAACATTTAGGCGTGCCACCAGTTGATATTCTCTAAGCAAGAGGGCGAGAAGGACGGCATATATTCGGGTTGAGTAGCGATAGAGTCCATACTTGCACTGAATACCTCTGGGGGCATACACTCCGACCGTAAAACACTCGATGAGGTAGAGTCCATCCAAGTGCATAGGCAAAGCGGGCGCATGGCTCCGCTTGTACCCCCTGGAAAGCTAGATACACAGAATAGCTGGGGAATTGAATCGTTTGGTGGCCCGATGCACCAGCACATAAAGTGATTTTTACTTCCAACGAATACTCACTGCTTGTGCCTTACACTCTTAGCCCATTTTTACACTTATAGCGACTCACCGTAATGTTTACTGTGGTAGTATTTCCTCTTCCTATCGTAGAACTCCCCTCTCCGCTTCTTCGGACCCGTAGCCCTTCTCATGAATGGAGAATGGATAAAGCTCCATGACTTTATTCAACTTCCCCCTTGCAGCAGAGCGCAGACGGAGGATTCTGATTCCAGGATACCGAGAAGGTCAATTGTCGATTTCTGCACGATTCTGCTTGAGGCGAGGAAAGTACTGCCGATATAATCATGCCAAATTTTGTGTAGGATCGTGATAGGAAGCGATAGGAAGCAATTGGACGCCATCCGTCGATGCTATGTATCCGTCCATCCATCATACTTTCAGCTCTCCTAGCTCTTAGAACAGTTCAATAACTGCAAAACACAGCAACATAAATCGTGTATCAGACTACGAGAAACTTAGATAGACATAAGTGAATTTGCATATATGTTACAACCACCAAAGAATCCCCGCGAGTACAACCAACCCCAACACAACCGTCCCCTTCTCCGAATCCCAAATTTCCATCCCCTTCATACTCAACCCCTGCATCCCACCAATATTCTCCGCATCCTCATCATCTCCCTGTCCCGCGCCAACAGCATCTCCATCCCCTCCATCCCCCCCTCCCAAACCACCAACACCCAGTCCCGCCCCACCACCACCACCAGCCGTCTCCCAATTCCCCGCCCCTCCCGCATACCCATCCCCAGCCGCCCACATCCTCTCCTCCGCCACCAACCCCGTCGGCACATCATTAAACCAATACCTCACCACCGGCACCGGTGCAATCCCTTTCGCAGCACACACCGGCATATGCTTCCTCAACTTCCTTATGTGGTTCCTCAATCGTGAATGGGACATCGTACCTGGGCGGGGGTACCGATGCATGGTGATGGAACCGACGGAGAATTGGGTGGGGGTGAGGAAGTCTTCAGAGTTGGCTTCGGCGTCGGCGTCGGCTTCGCTTAGAGCTATGGCGGTGTCGGAGCGGGTGAAGGGGACGAAAGTGGAGTAGGGTTGAGAGCGAGCACCTCGACCGCCGCCGGTACTGCGACCCCCAGTGCTATTACTACCACCACCATCACTGGAGGAGGAAGAAGGGTTCGCTCGAGCTCGAGCTTCCGCTTCCTTGGCTGCCATGCGGAAGTAGTATTGCGACTGGAAGAACTGCGAGGATGAAGCAACAGCAAAATCAGCGGCGTTGTATAGATCATCGGCGTCGCATCGGATTTCGACGAGATTTGCGTAGACGGGGTGAATGGGGAGGAGAGACTCCAATGCTTCGTGTAGGTTCTTGTTTAGGCCTTGGAAGACGGGAGCGGAACCGGCGGGTTGGACGTTAGATTCGTTGGATTCCATGAGGGTGTCTGTGGGGAGGGAAGGAGCATTGTGATTGTGGGTATCGGGAAGTGATGATTTGAATGAAGATTTGTAGCCGATGGGGGGAATGTATAAGTGGGTGATGGAAGGGAGAGGTCCAATGTATGTATCGTCGGATTCGAATGGGGAGGCCAACGCTTTCTGCTTGGCGTCATGAGCATCTGCGAGACGACGAAGAATGGGGAGAAGATAGATGGTACTGATGTCTAGTGCGAGACGGCGTAGCAATGGCAATCGAGTGATGTCGAGATGGGACTCGAAGAGCGCGTCGATTCCTGGAAATACCAGTCGGTACACTAAGCAGAGGAAGACAGTAAGACCGCTTACCTTCATTGAAGGATACCCCCTCTGCCCAACTTCCAGTCTTCAAGCTCAACTCCTCTAACGAACCTTGAGCGGCCCGGATAATCGCGCCTACCCCAGGTAACGATCTAGCACTCGCGTACTGCTGACAATGCCAATCATACTCAAGCTTGCGAAGAGAACCGCAAAATGGGGCGATAAGGGCCAAAGTAGCTGGATCATAAATGTACGAAATCGACAGTGTCTTGAGACTTGACCCGGGTTCGAGTTCAATACCTTCCTCTAGCCGAGCCTGCTGAACCTCAATGGACGACAGCTCGAGGGATTCCAAAGCCGGACAGCTCTTCATCAGGCGGTGGAATTCGTCCCTGTCATCGAAATTCACGAATTCGAGACGTAAAGATGTGATGGTGCTATACCAAACGTTGTCTGGACCCTCGGGTGTAACCCAGGCAGAGGTAAACCTTACTGATAAGGAGTTGAGATGGCCGAATACCGCACGAAGGGCCTGGTGGGTCTTGGGCGTTCTCGAGGCCCAGGAAGTAATGACGCGTTCGCTGTCAGAGCCAACATCTTTGCGAGAGCTGGAACTGAGCTCGAGGTGCTTTATTCGTGCATGTATAAGAGAGCTGGGCGTATCATTGTCGAGAAGGTTGAGAAATGAACGCGTACGAAGGTCATTGTGAAGACTGAGTGAGGAAAAGAGGGTAGCTCGAGCGGCTGGTACCCAACTTTTACAAACCAAAGCGCAGAAAGCCAAGGATCTTCTGTCCGGAATGAATGATATGATATTTTCGAGTAATTCGAGAGGAAGTGAGTCGAGGCTGGCCTCGAACGAGGTCATGGTGGTAATTGGGAAGTAAAGTATGATGGGCGATTTGGGGTTTGTTTATATTGGACCAATGGAGAATTAGGGTTACCGAAAGGCCGACCTATGCCCGGGTCTTGATTCTGATTCTCCGCCTTCCATGAGCAGTAAAATAGTAACCGACGACAATCCAGGGTCTTTGTTTAACTAGGGACCAGTCAAATTAGCCTGAAAAAATCTCAACCAGCAAACAAAACTTCAAGTTCTTACTCGAATATCTTTCTTGCGGCGGCAGCCACTGAGTTGGCCCCGGGTACCTGAGCTACACTGGGAACTATGACCCAAGCTAATAGCTATTGTTTGGGGTTATGACGCAGAGCTGGGCCTCGACTATACCTTCCGACTCCAGGAATTTTGAGCCAGAGAATATCCGAGAGAAGCAGCAATATCCATCTCGAATTGTTGCCTAACCCAAAAGGAGTTGGACTCGTCCGATTGAATTCGGAGAAAATTTCGCCTGAGATGACGCAGAAAGAAGCACAGTCGAGTAATGATAAGAGTTGGGTACCTGGGTACCTGGGTAAGAGTCCGTTCGGCTGGCCGCGAATGCGAAATCATGTTAAATGTAACTTAAGAACCTCAGCTGTGACCCGACTCGGCCCGGTGTTCATTCTGGGTCGACTGCCGACCACGCATACCTTTGTGAAAACTCGATGATCCTATCTATGCATATTCAATATTCAATAGTCAATCCTTATCTATGCAATCCTCGTCAATACTCAAGATCGTCGGTTTATTTTTCCAGATCGTCGGTCTATCCTTCCAGACACATTCTAGAGCATGATCAAATTGCAGCAGAACCATTGCCAAAAACTAATGCCTCCGAGCTGCTGTAGCGCTGTGACAAGGAAGCAAAAAATTCATACAATTATAATTCTTCAACTCGTAAGACTCATACAAGATCGTCGAAATAGCAAGAGCAAGAAAAGAGTCCGTGCAGATACATGATCTTCCAACACTACAAAGATACACGCGCTGATCCTACTCACTCGGCAGACCCATTAATAGTGAATTCAGGACTGAAATTGCCTGAGTCCCCGAACACTATCAAAGTATCAAGAATTGTCTTAGTAAACGTTCTGATGGCACCGTTTATGCATACTCACAGACTAACTGATAGTCATCTCCGGTAATGACCCAAGGTACGGTAACGGGAATGGTTCCCAGAAGAATATCAAACTCATCGGCGAGGATCACTATCGAGACTCTGCATTAGAAAAAGAAGGATGAAAAAGAATGAGAATAGATGCATACAAGGCATAGTAAGTCCTCCGGCACGAAGCTGAATTCGACTTCCAAACCTGTCCGTAATGTTGACAGGAGCATTTGAGGTATCCCTGCAAGTAGAAAGGAAAAGGTATAATGAGAAGGTTACAAATATGGAGATTAAATGGAAGACGCACCAAGTAACATTATGTACCTCTCCCTTATTCCACACCGTTGTACTGGTTGGGTAAGTAATAGGAGGAGTGTATACATCCCGTTGCGCAATGGACGCGGGGAATGCATTGGCCAGCGTAAAGAGCATAGAAAGAGAAGAGAGGGCAAAAAAGTTCTTCGTGGAAAACATTATGGTGAGTCGTTGAATAATGTGAGGGTTGGCGAATGTAAGCTGAGAGCGAAGAGCACTGAGCACTGAGTATTCCTTAGCTGCAATGGTCACTATATATACCAGCGCATGCAGAGCTCGAAAATCGGAGCCACCAGTTGGTTCGATTCTGCACATCCGACTTGCCGGTAGGTTCAAGCGGTATGAAGTGCCCGCTTTGCCTGTGCACTGCACAGCGGATGGACGGACCCTACCTCATCGAGTGTTCTACGGTCGGGGTGTAGCTCCCTTGCTATTTCATGTATGTATGTACTCTATTCGCAAAGTCGCTCTCGCGTCAGCGTCCAGGCCGATTTATCATCACGAAACTAATTCCCAACACCTCAGCTGATACCCAAATGATACGCCACTCATCTCGCCCTACTTGAAAGACTATCAGCTGGTGTTCCAGAATTGAATTCTGAACATGCGTTAATCTTGGATTAACCTCGAAATACTGATAGTCTTTTGCGTCCGCCCGCATATAACGGCCAGATGAGACCGAGCCAATACGCGAGGACTGAGGCATATCTTGAACTTTTGAAGATACCCGTTAATTGTCGGCGCTGAGGCCCAGGTTCAGCCTTGGTTTTCAGATTAGTTTTCTACAAGAAGACTGTGCGACAAAACGCGTGACGTCATGGGAAATTGCGGACAAATATTTTCTCACCGCAAAAAGTTCTTCTCTTCCAGTGTCTACCACCATTGCCTACCTCATATCCATAAAACAGCCAATCATCATAGTACCCCACTCACGCAGAGGTTGATTTCGCTCCTGAAACTTCTTCAAATTTGAGTTCCAGTCGAAGGCAACAATAGAGTAAGCGAAACGGTAAGAAAGGATCACAAAATGCATCACATCGCAATGGCCCACGTCCCCGGGCCCTCTGCGCTAGTCTCCTATAAGCAGACTGATGATATACACTGACGACCAATGATACCCCCGCTCCAACATCCTCAGTATTCTCGGGGAGTGTAATGTGCTGAATACCGAACACTTAATATATCAGGAGATTTCATCGCGAGAACAATGGTGAGCCGTACCAGATGCCGAGATGAAAGCCTCATACCTCTCGTTTGCATTCGACGGTTTCCTATCTGGATCTCCAGGGCTGCTGTCCTTTGTCTACGTACCAAACTTTATCTCAAAGCATTCACTGATTTATTGTAGTAAATATTGGGAGCCGTTCGACTAGGGAGGTTTCTGGTGAGTAATATACTGTGCTAGAATTCCTTAAATGCAGCTTGTGTTCATGAAGCGGAAACCCAATAACCTCAGTGATGGTGCTGAACTTCATCAATCTCCTTGCTCTCTCCCTGTTCTTCTTTGCGCGTCGCGTTTGGAACCAATTAGTTGTCCGACGCGGTCTTTCCCTTCCCCCTGGTCCCTGAGGATTGCCTATCATAGAGAACTTTTTCAGTATCCCAAAGGAAAGTGCTCATTGAGATACACAGAAATGAGCCAAAGATATTGTCTGTACTGGACTTTATCTTCCGCAGTCTCATATTGACAACTCCCTATACTTGTGCAGAATCGGATTTGATTTAATTGAATGCAGCTGGGACGTAGATGTTGATTCTCAACTCTGCAGAGGCTACAAGTGATCTTATCTCTGATCGATTCCAGCTGTACTCTGACAGGTAAAGATACCAGTCTGCTGTTTCTAGTTTCATTGGAATTTTAATCTGTGTCACAGGCCTCAAGGGACAATGGAAGTGTTGCAAGTCATGAATGTTTACTCTGAGAATTAAGCAGAAACTCACTGATGTTGTTCTTGTAGAGCTTGAGTGGACATTTCATTTGTATTTTCCTCTTACAATGATGAATGGCGCAGTAAGTCTGAGCTTCGAGCTTTAACAATGGAACTGACTGGTTAAAGCAACGTTTGATGTTCATGCAGGCACAGAATATGAAAGAAGAAGAAATTGAGCTATCTGTGGCTTATGATGAGGGATTGGTATTATATATATATTTTTTCTAGAAAGCAATGCTTGGCTCACTCTAAGTTTTCATAGATTGCCGAAGTCTTTCAAATGCAACATTCAGCCAAGGTTCAAGACAGTTAACTGGGGTTAATTAGACAGACAAAAGAGCAAGAAGAGCTGGATTAACCAGTGCTTCCAACTCACATTTACTTATTTAATTTTTTTTTATTTCTTCCAAAGATTGACAGTGTTACTGAGTTTCTGCATGAATTACAAGATGCAAAATACCTAGGAAAAGCAACTCCAGAGCAGGGGAGATCGAAGAAGGGAGTACAGGGATGGATAGACTTAAATGGCTCACTATTGCCAAAGCATTGAAGCAAATCAGCTTTTTAAATGTCCCAAATCAATCACAACAGTGGATCAAATAATAAGGTCTGTAATACAAAGTCAGGCTACAAGCAAAGGAACATTGGCGCAAGGAAGCAATGCAATGAGAGGAAAAGCTAATCAGCAGCAAGAAAAGGGTCATTCAAAAAGGACTCCCGAAATTGTTTTGTCAAAACCATAATCTGAGAGACACCTGGACACTTGCCCCAGAGCACCTCACGCTTTTCCCCAACATCAGCTTCATTGTCAGCTTTGAAATTCTGAAGCAAGTTGGCCAGTGCTACTGTAAATGATTTTCATTAATTATGATCCGGGTTTTTTTTCCCACATACATCTGTAGTCATGTACGACGCTCTGCCGCCTTCGCTCCTTAGTCCATCACCAGATTGGGCTTGTTGCTCTCTTTGCCCCTCTTTTTTGGTTCCCTTAGCATAGGACCCTCACAACAAGGTGGTGCCATCTTTGGGTAATTCATCTTAATGTCAGATTCACTTGCATATGCTTGCTGTCCCCCCTAGAACACACATTCAAGGCTTGAGGATTTGGATAAACGGAAAAGCAAAAGGCTGGCGAAAGGGTGAAGTGGGAACGCGACAGAGAGAGAAACTGTGGAAGTGGATAAGCGCGCGACATTCGGTAGAGTTTCATAGCAGGTGGCACAACTCACAACTCAATTTGAAAAAAGATTTGCATTTTCCTAGATTTTCCCTTTTTTGACTCATCATACAGCTCTTCCGTAACAGCACCTTACCTAGATCGTCTGGTAATAGAATAGTGATCAGCACGATACCTCCCTTGGCAACCTGTGTAATAACATGTCCATGGTGTTTGATGCATCGAGAAAAGATCGAGGTTTCTGCATTATGACAAACTCGGGAGTGCAATGATTTGGTGAGTGGCAGATTGGAGGCGAACCTGTCGGCGAACAAGAAGACCAGCTATTATCAAAATATTGGCTGCAGGTAAGTAAAAGTTGGTTGATGCGAAAGGCTGGCTTCTAAAGTTGACAGGAGCGAGCGGGGTGAAGATATGAGCATCACCGATGAGTGAGTTGAACATGGTCGAGGATATAAGAGATCTCGTGCTGGCGGACAACGAAACATTCGACCGCGGGCTTGATCGAATGATAATTGATATTGATTTATCGCGTGCCAATTTGACTGCAGAACCGGTGTAGGACCTGAGTTACAGTGATCCGCCTGAGTGACAGAGTCGGACTGTTCCATTACGCCTCTCAACTCCAAACAGGCGCGCCCCGCGCCGAAGTCGAAATAAGTCAATAGTCTTCCTGTTATGGTTCCCGAATCTCGCCATCTATTTACATCCGAAAGCCACTAGATCCAGACTAGATCTGCAAGTATCGACTCTATTGCTAGAGAGCGCAAGTATTGGACAAGTACTTAACGGATTGCAACCAATTCTTGAGGACATTACGTATAACCTGTCTATGGAGGATCCTTTCATTTGATTTGACAAGGTACAGAGCTGCTAGATGTTGCATAAAACAACCAGTTCAAGAGAACTGGTAAATCAGCGTGACGGTCTCGAAACTCTGCTTAGAGCCACTGGGATTTCGGCATAATTTGATTACTCACAAGTAGCTTTCATAGCTTTTTAAGCCTCATTTTTGCACAGGTGTTGTGTCTCTCGTTGTCGTACAGCTCTCACTAACCTCTTTCAGTCTGCGATCGCAGTATGCTTGCTCCTAATAATGATTTGAAGCTGTATAGTATGTGTCCTGAGGTATCCTTCTTCAACCTTCTCCAAACGACTCCAAAACGACTCGGATGCATGAGCTGAACCGGCATGTCGGCATCAGCACACTCGGCTGCTTTTTGGCACGACGGCCCCTTCAAAATTTAATGATCTCAAAGTTTAAATGGTAAGCCAGCTTAATGTGAAACTGCACAAAATTCATTAAGAATTGCGAAAGCCTTTCAATACCGATATGTTCGTTATCATCTCTGGCACATAGACGTTGTACTACTGGATAGCCGCGATCAACCGAACCGGAGCCGACCGAGCCTAGCTTTGGGCGCACTACCCGGGGTACGGTTTCCAGATATTGCGTCCCATCGAGATTGTACCTCGTTCTTCTTCATCATTACTGCAAGTACTCAACTGCGAGGACCCAAAGAGCGGGGAACGCGGACACTTCCAATCAGTTTTACTCCGTTCTCCGGATTTTTAGGGTCATACTTCCTTCACTGTGCACGCCATACAATCAAAACCTGTTTCGTAGCGACATGTCCTTATAAAACCAATTTCGACCCACCAACCTCCCTCTACATCTGTCTGTAATTGCACAGCAGGTTTCTGTCTTCCACTAGCATTATACCTGGGGTAGGGTCCAGCGGTAATGGGATATAACAGTCATGTAGCTATTCCTTTCCCGGACCGTATGAGTAAATTATGTTCCTGTTCGCTTTAAGTACTCTGTATCCATGGCTTTCAAACGGACAAACACAGACCATATGTGAAACTATTACCGGCGGAGTATATTTGTTTTTTTGTACTCCTCGAATCTTCTCCGTAACCCCAGGTAGGAAAATTAATTCTAGATTTTTCTGCTTTCACCACCGTACTACCGCCTTTGCAATTTCGTTCATGACCATAAATTTATCACTAACGATTTGCGGCCTTGGCAGCCATCCGAGAGAATTCGGACTAGGTTTTGCAGCTGAATTTTCTTCGAGTTTGAGCCCAATCAAACGGGGCAACGAATGAGTCGGCAATTCAAGGAGCCGGATAACAAATGTGTCAAATCGCAACTTGCTTTAGATTATCACAAAAAATGATCTTTCAAAAGAGAATTGTGCCCATTGCCGAAGCGAGAAAAAACATACATATGTGGCGGATCGACTCCCTACTCTCTCACTTGCCGTCGTTAAGATCTAAGACAGAAGTAGGATTTTTGTATTATCGTTTCCGTGTTCTACATTTGATTTGGGTTGCCGTCGGACACGAAAAGGTTTCCAGACGTTTTCGTTCTTGTCGGTGTTCCTGTGTTCTATTCCGATCTTTGCACTGTCTGACAAATTCAGGTAAAGGCAAGTCTGCCTTCTACGAGAGGGGTGCAAGGGACTAAAGGCCGACTGGAAATCTGGAATAGTTACGCCATTGAGTGTTAATCTCGTCTCGACGTGGCATGATAGGGCGACTCGGGCTGAGGTCGGGGATCAATATCTCCTTTCAGTACAATGGAGATATCAACATTACTGAGAGTCTGAGGCGTCCTAGCAAGTAAATAGGTTTCCTAACTTCCATGCATGCGATGCGGTATGCTGGTGGCGAGTCAATATAATATATCTATCTATCTAGCGAGTCATTTATTAAACTGACGGCCGGAGGAACCTGCAATATATAGTCAACGGTCCCCGATTTAGCTTTGATACTCCTGGGCGCCGTGTATTGACTATCTATCAACGGTTGCTTTTCTTTATACAGTTGCGGCAAAAATTGATGTGCCCTCCTTGACTTAACGCCCCATCGAAAAATCCCGTCGATTTTACCGCAACAGCGGGGACGTGATTATATGTATGGTACCAAATGCTATTCAACGCACAGGAAAGTACCAACGCATTGAACTAGTGCCATAACTTTTGGTAAATATGCATATATATACAAATACATATATACTGTGGCAGATATCCTTATAAACCGGTCGTAAGTCGGAATCCATACCCTCCTGGCATTTCAGAAATGAGCCTGTACTTTATCGATCTTATTGTTTTCTCTTTGTTCACTTACTTTGCGTACCGCGCCTGGGTCCAATTTACCCGACGGGGTCTCCCTCTTCCTCCGGGTCCCAGAGGATTGCCCCTCATAGGGAATCTTCTCGATGTACCGCAAGTGAAGCCTCACCTGGCATACACCAAGATGAGCGAAGAATATCGTCTGTACCTGCATGTTATGTTTTTAGCTCTCATGTTTACGCCCGGCATGCTTTTACAGAATCGGATTTGATTTTTATGCAAGTACCTGGAGTCTCATTGCTGGTTATCAACTCTGCGCAGGCTGCGAACGATCTTCTCGTTGAACGATTCAAAGTTTATTCTGACAGGTAAAATACAATTTTCTCTCATTTACATATCGAAGTCCTTATACCGTTTCACAGGCCTCAGGCGGCAATGGGGAAACTGTAAGTTGTGATCTGAGTCAATCGAATCATGACTGAGTTGTTCGCGCAGCGCCGGTGTAGACGAATCATTTATATTCAATCCTTACAACGAAGAATGGCGCAGTGAGTGTAAGCTCTCTGTTCCAGTCACTGAACTGACAGGTCCTCGAATCCAGAGAAACGTTTGATGTTCATGCAGGAAGTATCGCCAACAAATCTCCAGAAGTACCAGAAACCCTGCATGCAAGAAAACGTGGACGTATTGCTTAACTCCCTCCTCGACAGTCCGGAAAAGTATGAGGATCATATTCATATGTATGTCGAATGTTCATTTACCCGCACTCTTGTTCACCAGTTGTTTATAAAGTGTCTTCGCGGCAACCGTGCTTTCCATGGCATTTGGCATATCCCCGGAACGTGAAGAGTCCTTTGACCATTTTGTTAACCTAAGCAAAGTTGGTGTGGACGCAGTATCGGATGTGGCTGTACCCGGAAACCACCTGGTCGACATTGTTCCAGTTCTACAATACCTTCCTGAATGGCTCCCTGGCATGGGATGGAAGAAGGAAGTCGCCCACCAAAAGAAGCTTATCTACAGCATGTTGCATGACCCGCTTCAATTTACGAAGAAAAAGATAGTTAGTAGCAGGACTCATCGATACGAAGTTGGTTCAATGGAAATTGACTCTGTTTGCATCAGGAAAGTGGCGCGACGGTAAAGTCATCAATGGCTTCTCGTCAAATGCAAGAGATGCAAGACAGCGGTATATGGAATAAAGAAAATGAGAAACGGTTAAGCAATATCCTGGGCACCTTGTATGGAGGTATGGCTTCACGTTATTAATATGTGTATAGATTTTTCTGACCGCCTGTTTCCAGCGGCGACCGATTCGGTAAATTTTCTAATTCTGTTTCATGTTCTTTTGGTTGAACGGCGCGATACAGTTGTCCTCATCGACAAGAAACATTATTCTCGCCTTCCTGATGGATCCGGAGATTCAGAAGAAAGGACAGGCTGCTGTTGATGAAGCCATTGGTTCTGATCGGCTTCCTGACTATAACGATGAAGGAAAAATTCCATACGTGGATGCGCTTGTTATGGAGGTTCTGCGCTGGAGGGTTATGCTGCCATTGGGTATGAATTCCAGGTTCTTGGAAGATCATTTCTCTGTTTTCTGACATCACACCAGGTATTGCACACGCTACGCAGACTGACGATATCTATCGTGGCTATTATATTCCGGCTAAGACTATTGTAATTGGAAATGCTTGGTGAGTGCCGTGGTTCATTAGAAAAGACTTTGCGTCTGCGTATCAAGCAAGGTATTGATGATTTTGGTTGAAAGGGCTATTCTGCACGATCCTGCCGTCTATGGAGAAGATGTGGATAACTTCCGTCCTGAACGTTTCCTTAATCCGGACGGGACATTGAACGAAAGTATTCCTGACCCCTCGGCTGCGTTCGGATTTGGAAGACGTATATGTGCTGGAAAGGTCATGGCGCAGAGTGCTCTATGGCTCACGGTAGCCTCTTTGCTCGCATGCTTCAATTTCTCCAGGGCGCGCAATGCAAAAGGCGAAGAAATTATACCGGATGTGGATTATCATGAAGGAATGATCGCGTATGTTTTTTTTGGTCGACTATCCATTCAGGGCACTCAATGCGAGTTTTACAGAGCGCCTCATTCTTTCGACTGTGTTGTCCAGCCAAGGTACAAGGCCGTCGAAGCGCTGATTAGGCAGAGAAAAGAGCAAGCAGATTTGTATTGAGTTTTTCCAGTGCGAGGGTTCGGGTCGCTCTCAAATCCGACATGAGTTCAGAGGTGAACATAGTTGAGTGGATGCGAGACTAGAGTTCATTCGACTAGAGAATCTACGTACAGACATAGAGTATATATTCATGTAAGTAAATGTAAATCAGGACGGATCTAGGGAAGAAGATTAATTTTTGGGTGACGAGCTACAACGAAATATGTCAAGGCAAATATAACACCAGTGGAAGCAACAAGGGTCAAGAAATAGGAGTACAAATAGTAAGAGAGTCGGAGGAGGTCGTTACTTCCAACACATCTCCAACTCGTTTTTCCTAAGAGCTTATCAAAGTTTTCATTCGCACAGACGCCGATAGAGGGATGGGCGATACAAATGAAAGTTTTTTTTTTACTAAACCGCGACTAGTCTAAGTGAAGGGACCTCTATTCGCGGAAGGCACGAAGGCACGAAGGCACGACTCGTGTCGCTTGGACGTTACTTGGACGCATGACAAACAGGTGTCATTCTCTTACCGAAAGGATAACGTTTACGAGGGGTAGTATCAATCCGTCGTTCAACTTCCCTCTGCTCAACGACGGCTTGATCTAAACAGAGCTGATCCAAGAATGGGCGATTCACTCTCACATGAGGGCCGAAAGGTGCGAGGAATGAGGACGCCCGTAGAATTCTGAATTGGAACTCCTCAGATGGCTCTCACGTCAGTCCCTGAAAATTACCGAATCAATGTGAGATAGCGATATTGGGGTACTCGGAACTATGTAGACTTCATGATCATATTTTAACTAACTTTCTCTAAAATACGCGTTGTATTCCTGTCAAATCTTGGTGCTCTCTCTCAGAGTATTGAAGTTCTGAATTTGTTCTGCTCCAAGGTCAAAGCAGGCCCAACAGTGCCATATTTAGAACTTTCGAAGCCCAGATACCGGACCGGGATGCGAATGTCGATCATGATAAGCTAAGTACATCCTATCCTATTATATCCTATCCTATCCTACCTTCCCCATACCCCAAAGTTCGACAGTATGGAATGGTCATCATTACATACATGGTCATGAGAGATTTTAGTACTCTATCCAGTCGGCTGCTTCGCTAAACGCAGCTGAAGAAGCCCTTCCGGAACTTGAAGCGCGCCACGAAAGTATATCAAAAATTCTTTGCACTTTCTCCGGACCGCAAACTTTTCGAGTTGGATAAAGAATTTCCCGTTGTCTCGGTCGGTAATGAGGTAAAACTCGTGTCGCTGGCTATACAATGCATCCGGCCTTCTTGCTCCAGTTCCTCCACCTTCTCCGCAAAATGTGGGTCCCGTTTTTCATCTACATCAACAATACTAACTCACTTCAGGCCCTCACTAGAAAACTTTGTCGCAGAAAATAAAGATCTTAAGCTTGACGACGAATTTGCACTGGATGATGAATCTGACGACGAATCGCTTCATCCTAATCTCCCAGATACCAGTACTTCCAACGCCGAGGCTAGTCGGGGACGCCTAGGCAGCTTCTTTCGTGGACGGCGAGGTTCGAGTGTTGTTGCCTCTGAGCGTCGAAAAGGTTCGATGGCATCCAACATCAGCCTCGCAGCCGTATCTGCATCCATCCACGCATCTGCATCTGGCACGGCCCGTCGCATGAGTCATTCCTCCCATGTGCAAGACAACTCCGAAAGTCAAGCCAAGTTAGCAGCAATGCCTTCGCTATTGAAGAGTGATCATGCCATTGCGACCCGGAGATTGTCGAGGACAAGTCAAATTATGAATGAGGAAAGGGGAATGAAAGCCCCGCAGGAAATACCGATCCCTGAACCTGCCTATAGTTTTAAGCGCGATGATATGACGGTATTGGATCCGGTACCTCAGACGCCTGCCACAGAAATTACTACATTTGAAATCGAGGAGGTTCCGGACCATCGGGCGACGGGGAAGATCGCTAGCTGGAGAGGTGGTATAATATTGGTGAACATCTGTCTTCTCGTTCCATCTCTAAGGACTCTACTGATTTATGAACAGGGAACGACATGCTTCGCCCAGTTAGTAGATAACATATGGATGACCTCTATAAACATCGCGATTCCTCATATTGCAGAGGAATTTGATCTTCTCGATGGTAAGTCTTTTCTTTCGTCTTCAATTCTCTACCCTCATATATTTATTTAATAGGATCTCAATCTTGGCTAGTCTCAGCGTACACGCTTACTTTTGGCGGTTTCCTGCTCTTGGCGGGAGTTCTCTCCGACCGCTTGGGGCGCCGTGTCATGTTTACAGGAGGAATGCTTTGGATGATGGTTTTTTCTATCGCATGTGGCGTAGCCGGTACGGGGGTACAGTGCATCATTTTTCGTGCCATGCAAGGTCTCGGAGCTGCGGCATCTGTTCCCAGCGCCATTGGCGTTCTCTCAAACTTCTTCGTTGGTAATGAAAAACACCGAGCACTTAGCATGTTTGGTGCTGCTGGAGCTGTGGGTAGGTGAAGAATTCAAGATTTTAGTATTTTGACTCAGTTAGCAACGTGTAGGTTTCGTTGTTGGTTTGATTCTAGGCGGTAGGTCCTTTTATAAGCCCTTGTGGGGGCGGTAACGTTATTATTCTTTTCAGGTATCCTCAGCGGAACTCTGGGGTGGCGATACATATTCTACCTCGATGCGCCTGTGATTGGTCTACTCGCTGTAACCGGGTGGTTTTCGTTCCCTCAAGAAAAACCAAAGACCTCGGAGAGAAAGCCTTCACTAGATTTGTTGGGTGCAGGTCTTGGAACAAGGTACAATGCGTGAAAAGTTTATCGTATCAGATACTTATCCTTCTTTCGCAGCGGAATCGTTTTGATGACCTTTGCCCTCTCCCAGTCTGAGGTTTCTGGATGGAATAAACCCATCGTCGTCGTCACTCTGATTATTGGGTACGTCCTACTATTTCTCCTTCTCTTGAGTGCCGAATTTCGAACCCTTGTCCACCACCGAACGCTCCCCCTGATTTTTATTATATTCTCCAGAATATTTGTCTTGCTAGGCTTTGCATGGGCTGAACGAAAAGTACCTTTCGTTTTGTAGCGCGTTTTGTCAGTGTTGCTAACTGGATTGGTCTATGTAGGTCACAAATCCGATTATGGTGCGTAACTAATTTTCTGTTATGGAACCACCGGAAATTCAAGAATTTCATACACCTTAGCCGACGTACTTGTGGAAGGTATGAATGTGAATTCTGACTTTCAAGACTTATTAATTGCTCCCTAGCTCCCTTCTTTTGCGGGACTCTGGTGTTCTGGCTTCCTCATGTACTGCTGGTGCGGTCTTCTTTTGATACTAATTGCACGAAGCCTCGACTGAGAGAATGGATACGACAGGTGGGCTTCCGTAGTATATTATCTTTCTCTTATCGCCCAAGAAGTTCTATTTTTAACTCCCTTGAACACTGGGCTATACATGATTGTACGTGGATTCTTCAAGCTTGGCTATGTCCGACGAATTGATCTTGGGGTGGTTTCTGTAGCCCATGGGTATTTGCGGATTTTTCGTCAGCATTGCGACGGGAAGGGCTGTCGAAAAATTTGAAATGAAGTCTTTACTCATCGCAGGTTTCCTTATATGTGTCGTCGGTACATTTCCTGTGGCATTTGTAAAGGTCGGAGACCTGTTCTGGCCGTAAGTGTAATTCTCCGGTCATCAGAAGAATGCGCTTCATTTCTTTGGGGTTCTAGTATTGTGTTCCCTATGACTATTATTTGCGTAACTGGCATTTCCATCGGTTACAACGTCGCTTCAATTGCGTTGGTTTCCGCTGTACCGCCGGTGGCCAAGTCGCTCGCTGGTGGATTGGCAAGTCGATTATGAACAATCCATGAAGACGGTCCAACATCTAACAGCTTCCGTAGATTAATACCGCATTCCAAATCGGCTCAGGGTTTGGACTAGCTATTACAAGTCTCGTGTATGAAAATGTTTTGAAGAAGCAGCCTAGTCAGAACGACCCTTCGTCTCTTATGAAAGGTTATCAAGTAAGTAGAGCGGTTACTTGTTTACCTTTATTACGCTAACGAAAGTCGAACTCCTGCTAGGCGGCGTTGTATACGTCTTGCGGATTGGTCGGAGGCTCTCTTTTACTGACTATCTTCACTGTCCGTCAAGGACAGCAGACTGTATCATCCGGAGTGATGGTCCATTAAAATTCTGGTTGTTAACATCCATACCACGACGCTATAACATAGATCTTCCTAGATGTTCTCATTACTCGCTTAGAATAAAATACTCTGCTAGTCGGGATCTTACTTGGTTCCCGGCCAGATCCCGTCGGATTTGATATATAGATACTCAGAACACGGAGTCCATATCCATAGAAAGACATGGTCATTCTTTGCGTAAGGAGAGGACATTTGTGGTAGACTTAATAGTATCATTTGCGGCCCAGTCCTGGTCTAGGTTCTAATACCGTAAGTCTCTTTGCGTCACTCCATGTAACACTACCTTCGAATCTTATTCAAAGAACCTCTGACACGACCCTTGGAGGTTGCAGGACGGCCACGTATCATTTTTTTCAACAAAGATGAAGAGACGCTGGCGAGGAAAATCCTAGGACGCGTTGCGTCACGAAATCATGCGGTCTGTGACATTCGCCTCGAAGTATCATCTTCACGACGATGCAGGTACAGACTCGCGCATCTACATACTGGATCCAGAGAGGGTTATATTGGAGTTGAATAATAGAAGAACACGCAGGTATGTTAGCTGTATCGCAAGTCCAAGTTCGGGACTTTGACGTCAATTTTTACACGGGGTCAATGCATTCAAACTTTCCCGAAGATATCCCCATTCAAATGCCTCAAGCTGATTTCTCTCTGCTGAGAAATTACGACCAGAGTGGCTACAATAGCGACCTCATTAGTCGTATACCCGAGTGTCCAAGCAAGAGACCGATGCTCAGGCACCTGAGTACCCAATGAGTTGGTGGATCGGCCAGAATAAGCCGATGAGTATCGCACTTGTAGTACGTCCTACGTAGGCTCTCTCAGCATTAAGTACTCAATCCCAGCTCAATCCACCTAGATTTAACGGGTATGGGGCCACACTTCGCTCTGCCGGTTCCGGTTGGGCGAAGCTCGGCGGCGGGAGTACCGGCTTCCAGTCGGCTTCGGTACGTGCCGAACTCCGGCAGTTCGGTGCTGCGAGAGTGCAGGGTTATAGATTCTCACCGCTAACCTCCGGCAGCGCACGCATATAACGGTACTGAGAAGTATTGGAAACACGTCCCGGTAGCGGTAAGTATAGAGTGTAAGCCGGTCTATTTTAGCCCGCCATACTCAGATACGTTCTTGCATTGCGAGTAAGTAGGGTAAACCAATCTTTTTTTAGAGCTTTATTATTGCCTTGCATCCCATCAGCTCACTAAAAGAGGGTGTAAGTCTTAGATTACTCGCCGCTTCCAGGGATCGTGGAATTAGCGTGAAATCCTTGTGAGAAATCCAGGTGAAAAGTGGCCACGTGCCGGCTCAAGCGCGAAACATGCCGGGCGCTTATTCAATCTCGCTCTTTGTAACCCAATTTTAACCTCGACGGCCACATAACCTTTCTCAGTTCTACAGGCCCGTCAGGATGGTTCATGACTTCGCAACTGTTGACAAACAATCTATCAGAACGGGGGTAATAAGCGAGGCCGAAGAGTAATAACGAAAAGTTTCATCAGAGGAGTCGAGAATGGCGGACTAGATCCTAGGAGAACCCCTTTTTTCGCATCACTATGGTATAATTAAAGGTATCAGGAGAATGTGAATCACAAATAGGCTTCCAAAATTCATAGTTTCGCAGTTAGCGCTAGTCATCTATCTCATATCCTCGTCAAAAACTCCGGGTTTCCAAGTCAGCACCATACAAACTCAATCTTCCTGTCTAATTTCCATGATTCTCGCTCTCATTTCCGAATGAAGTTTCGTGTCTGCTGGCACTACCTAGGGGAGTAACGACGAAAGACGGAGTACTTCTCTTATATTCTGCCGATCTCAAGAACTTTCTTTTACAGGACCCTGTGGCTTGAGGCGTTTAAGTTTAGTTGTTGAAGCTGCGTGGACAAATACACATGATGCCCGTCTGCCCAACGATTTCCTGCTGGATGTCGGTTTCTATTGCAGTTCTACCGTTACATCTTTCAGCCTCGACCACGTTTCTTCATATCATAGAACCTTCTTTCAATGTTCAACATTCGACATCTGACTGCTATCAGCATATCAAGTTTTCCTTCGAAGTACATACACGGGATTCCATTCCATTCAAACTGCATTCTCCCCGTTCCTGAAGACCGGACTGCCAAGCTTTCAAATCCAATGACGATTGGCAGCGGCATATAGCGGCATACTTTATAGGGAACATAACAAGCCATTTTTCAAGTTTTCTCGCGCTCATGAAGCTGAATCATGATCGAAGTAGAAACCAGGTATGTATAGGTTTATCGATTTTGACGAGACAACTCAATTTCACTAAATGCCTGCGTTTACTGATCGTCGAAACGTTGAGGGGGTGGGTGGGGTTTCTTAGGCCGCTGAGTTTCAGGGTTTGTTCTTCCCACCAACTCCCGGTATGGAACACTCCGAATGCAGGAGCACCGGGAAGAGTTGCCTTGTATGACAGAAAATTTACACTGACAGAAAGCCTTCCAAGTCCGTTCTTGAATCCCTTTCTTACAACCGACTTGTCGAGACCATCAGTCATGTCCCCCCATCGCCGTCATGAGTTGTTCGGACTCAATAGGGCACCACGTATGCCCAGCCTCTTCATTGTTCTGCCTCCCTGCCTCTTCCCTGCCTCCATCCCTTAGCCTTTTGCTGGCTGACAGGTCGCAGGGCTCATCCGGGCCCCAGGTACGACGTATTCACATTTCCAATCTTCGCATATCTGGGAGATCCACCGCTGATCATCCCTTTAAGCTAAACAAGTTAATTCAAGTTGCCCAAAGGCGTCACCGTGTTCAAGTGGATTCGTTCACTGCCTCTATTCATCTCGAACCGAGTAAGCGAGTATCAAAAGTCCCGAGCAAGGACTGGCAGGCGTTTCGAATTCCGAAGATTGATGAATCCTAGTCTGGTTTAGCAAGTGATGGAAGATGCAAGATACGACTAACGGGATGGTTTCATGATAATGACCTTTGAGACTTGTTGCATCTTCTTTCGTTCATTTTCACCTACTTATGAAGTTTGGAGGGATGATTTCATTTCTTTAACCAAGCACTTGATAGACCGTTTCTGGACATAGATGTATAGCTTTTTACTTCCTTCTCTTTCGGTTCAACTATCTTGCTTTTCAAGATACTCGAATAGAGAGGAAAGGCAGTTCCTTAATACTGCTGTCATGTCATCATCCTCTTGGCTCTTCTGGTGCGAGTAAAGCGGAGTTTTTTCGTGGACGATCCTGAAGGTCCGAACTCGAAGGTTTTGCTCTTTTGCTAGCTTGGAAGTAGGGATCATGATATCGATTACGGACCGAATGGAGTTTATACAAATATAGTTATTCGAGCCAAGTCTTTTGCTCTTTTTGCGTAACGCGAAGTACATACTTGCTATGACAAGACGCGCGGCCTCGTGGATGGGGTGGCGTTCAAGCCCGCGTTCGAAATCTCGAAGGCTTTTGACAGAATGCAATTTGTACTGTACAGTATGCCCGGTGTGTGTGTGTGTGCTATTCAGTCCTTTCATCAGACATCACGACTGTGACCCTAGCGAGTGAGTTACATGCACAAGCACAAGGCCAACGAACACAAGGCTGGAGCCTAACCACACACATTTACATTTACATATGGTGTGCGTCTGCTGGGCTTGTTAGGCGGACACGAGTTGTATCAACCCCCCCACCCTTCCGGGCCCCCTCTCCAAAATCGCGTTTTCTTCGCATAAGTGTTATGGTGTGTGTGTGTGGGATGTCGACCGCCCCCCTCGCATCCAAGAACCCCCTTCTCCGTTACCGTGGTTTCAAAGGAAGTTTTGGATCAGAACCGCAATCGAAGAGGGAAGGAAAGGAAGATTCACCTGGAAGCAAACGGTAAGCTTGTGGGTCTAACGCTAGCTTGGTTGTTCTTGATGCGGATGAATTTTTCCGCCGATGAAGGAGTTGGGAAGGTTGAAGTGAAGGGGATTCTTAATCCCATACTAAACTAAACGGAATACTGATGTAATTAACGAGAGATTTTTTTTTAGAGTTTGAACGGAGGTATACACAGTTTGCTAGGATCCGGCGAATCCTCGAAAGAGATGTAATAAATGTAAAGACTGTATCTAATAAACATTGAGGCGGCAAGGGAAGGGATTTGCATGCCCAAACGCCGTCCCTTGACAATGACAGGAGGGGGGGGTGTTGGCTTCGTCCGCAGGGAACGAGGGTGTAACGAAACCCAAAGGAGGTTTGAATTTCCTTGAAGCTTGAGAATAAATTTACTGTAATGAAAGAATGTATCGATGTAAAATTGTCGAAGAAATGATAAATGCGGACACGGGTTTTTTGGTGGGGATATTCATAAACCCTTTGCAACCCAAAAACGTAAACTGAAATCCAAGTTTTTTACTTGCTGCTCTGAAGGGGCTGCGCGGCAATCAAACGTGGGTCATCCCAAAATTAGCCTTTCAGAAGCAAAAAAAGAAATTAAAAAAAAAAAGAAAAAAGAGGCAGGTTATGCGAGAATGGTGCTACTCTTAATCCTGATAGCTTAAAAAAGAGTCTGCTTCGCGCGCTCTCAGTTTCTTTCCCTCCTTCCCTTCCAACACTGTTGTCCCCCTTGGTTTCCCTTCGGAATGGCTGGCAGACGGTGGATGTCAGTTTGGTACATACTCACGGCGCCTTTGATGCTATGGGATGCTGGTTATTGCTTAATGAGGTAGATTCTCTTACTTCTTTCTTCTCTCGTCTTTTTCTCAACTCATCGCAGACCACGGTCAATGGTTGGAGGGGACCTCCATTGGATATGGCCAGTGTACGACTTTTATGGGAAAGTAGACCATGTCAGCAGTTACACATCTGTCAACAGTGAACACAAATTCCTGACATTGCGTTTAGGTCTATGGAGTCCAAGCCTTTGAAAATGGGGATGGGTTTGCCAACGCCGCTGGTACGCTTTAGCCAAACACGATCTGCTGGGTCCAGATGCTGATAACTGTAAAAATCATACTGTCTCCATGTCAGCTGTCCTGAATGTCATTGAAAATATCTTTGCCGTGCGTTGTTCTCTTGTCCATATCAATCAGAATCACTCACTCGCTCCTCTTGGCGTATTTTTATTCCTGTTGCTCTATCCCCACACCGGGTCGCCTTTGATGTCCCTTCCTTCCCCTTCCCTTCCTATCGACAGATTCTCTACCTCTGGTTCACCCACATATGTCCCTCCGAATTCGCTCCTCTCGCAGGGTACACGGGCTCAGCCATGACCCTCGCTAAAACCCTCCTCTACGTGTTCCAAGAGTACTTTTGCGGGTTTTGTGCTATCGGCCACAATACGTTATCGGGCATGGTGCTCTATTGGATCTTACCGAACCTGTAAGTACCAGAAAAACAGTTCATAATTCACCGTTCATTCATGTTCAATGTTCAATGTTCAACGTTCATCTTCATGTTAATGTTCCTGGGCCTTTGTTCTCTCCCGACCCTACCTTACCTTATCCTACCTTTCGACCCCCCCGAAATCGAATCGAATCTTCTGCTCGCTATTCGTTTCACATACTTTACTGTCTGTCCCCTCGTTACGCATTCATTTCGCCAACACTTGATCCTTTCATTCTCAAACTGTCGTTCTCGCTCTCGCTTAATCTAACCGACTTTTTCCCCTTCTCCCGCTCTCCCCTCCTCGGTCAACAGCGCGTGGACGACAATATCAATTCTCATCATGTACCATCTCGGCAAGGACATTCAGTCCGCTATGAAAACGGCTTCTTCGCTATCGACCACGACGTCTCCGCCTTCGTCGAATGGCTTGAATAAGCAGTCGAATGGCCATGCGAGGAACAGCAGCTCAAAGTGCGAAAAATAAAATCTCGACTTTTTTTTTTTTTTGTTTCTCTTGTTTTCCTTTGCCTACTACGACACGACGACATACGCACATTTTTCTTCTGCTGTTTACTTACTTACATACTTTATTTGCTCGTATCGCACGCCCTTCTCCTCCTCCTCGCCCACCTTCTGTTCTTCTTCGTCTTTTTGTGTTTTCATTTCGCTTCAATGTCCGTCCCTATCCCTATCCCTATCTTTATCACCCCATCCCTGATCCTATCCTTATCACCCCCTCCCTCCCTGAAGTCATGAAGTATGGAACGTAGTAAAGTACTAGTAGACGTGCTTGAAATCCCTTTTTAGAGCGAAATGGTATCTATGATGTAACGATATAGCTCCACGTAAAACATGGGTTTTTGTAACTGGGGGTATAGCTCAGCTGGGAGAGCAGCAGACTGAAGTTCATCAGAAAGGTGAAATTTTCTGAAGGTCCCGCGTTCGATCCGCGGTACCCCCATCCTTGCGCTGTTGGATTATTTTTTTTTATTTATCTTGAAAGTCCTGTGTAACTCTTCAGATTTACTTAGGATGCAGCTCTGTTTGGTTTTCATTTCTTTCTTACTTTTTTGCTTAGATAGATAGATATATACAAGCCGAGTCAGATACACGACATAAGAAAAAGACTCCACAACCTAAGTAATACATTTCTCCCTACCACCACTGGCGGTATCCGTCTCCCGCAAACTTGAATCACCACTTGGCATACGGCAAAAACTTTCCACTACGAACACAACCCAAGTCAGTTATCTCATCTTTCTCAAAAAAACCGCAAAAAAAGTCAGACAGAGGACACTCACTCAAAAGTCAACACAACACGATCTCCCTTTGGATCGGGCTTCTTGTCCACCTTGACGGAGCAGTCGATCATCGACATGATACCGTCTCCAAACTACACAACAGTCAGTCACTCAGTCAGTCAGTTATGCTTCGCCTCCCCCAAAAAGAAGGAAGAATGAAAGGGTAGGTAGAGATTTGCGAGAATCACAGGAAGGACTAAACACCGCCCTGAAGAAACGAACGGGACGCGAGGGACGCGAAGAAGGAGGGGAGAAGGGGGAGGGAGGTATAACGGCCAAACGGATGAAATCGTACCTTTTCGTTAATGATGGCCTATAATACATTTGATTGCGAGCAAAACGAAATGGAAATGTAAGCATACTGTATGAAAGGGTCCTTGGATAAGATAGCTTAGCCTATACGTACTTTGATAGGATGTCCATAGACCATGACTCCCTGAATTCACGTTCCCAAAATCGACACAATGAGACAACAACTACCAATTGGAGGTGAGAACGAACATGCGACGCACCTCGTATAGCCGATACACAACAGGATCAGTGGGGACAGGGGATCCAATTCCTCGGTAGGGGAACCAATGTTCACCTAACGTAGGGTCCTGTGGGATCTCGAGGAGTTGAGACAGTTTTTGGATGTCTTCCGCGGAGAGTTTGGCCTAGGGAGGGTGTGTGGAGATTGAGGTTTAATTACACTCGCGTAAGATTGGGCAAAGAAATGAACATTGGTTTATGAAACGGGCGTACCTGGCCATAGAAAGCTGAAGCCACCCAAACTTCGTCCTTTCCTATTGCCTTTCCGATCGCGTCAAAAGTCAATCCTATATGGAACAAAAGTGGTAGGATGAATATGCGAATGAAGTTGAGATCTAGAATCCCGCACCCTTCTTCGCTTTAGCTTCCAGGAGTGTAGTGTGCGCCGAAGAAAGAGCGGCGAAAGGCGCTGTATTGGTAGGAATAGACTTGATGGAGATGGTAAAACATCTTCAGACTTAATTGATTCACTTTAGGTGCTCATGAGCGACTCACGGCTGATTGGGACATTTGTGCTGCTGGTGTTTACGAGTGCGTGCAGAGGAATGCAGTCAAGAGGACAATCACGAAGAAGGTGCTAAACCAGAGATAGCTTTGTGGCTTTAAGTACCCCAAGGGACAAGACATTACAACGTGACTGACGTACATATGGACGAATTCGGATTCAAAATTCCCGATGAGAGAAATGACCACATCAGCTTACCGACAAATCTCGACCCTCACACGGGCGCGGGTGAAAGAGGAAAAGGAGAACCTTCACACGATGAATGAAAATATCAGCAGTAAGCCGAGATAAATGTGTGCGCAAGTATACTGACAGCAACCCACTGCAGTTGCCTGCCTGGTAATATGACTCTACTGACGAAATCATCCGCAGGGGGTAAAACCTCATGACTTTTCCGATTCTTTCCCGTCGTCGAATTAGGGCTTCCACACTTCCTTCGTAGCTTGCATTAATTCGTATAATTGACCCAGCTGCTCGGAGGACATCTACACAGAAGCAAGGACATTGAATCAGCATAACCTTCACCGCCGAAAGCAACATCTTCAAATGCGCACTTTCTCTAGCAACAGCAGATCTAGCTTCTTCCCCGCAAAAGCCAGGCTCTCTCCGGTGCCCGGTAGAGCCTCCAAGTATAGTTTCCATTGCGATAGAAATCCAATTATATGAACGGGGTTCGTGATTTTTCGATGGCGACGGAATTCTGCCCGAGAACTGTGAACCACCAGCTAGTGAAGGGGCAAGGAGAGGTCGGAATTACCTGCTTTCACATAATCATCTCCTAAGAATCGCATTTCCGGTGGTAAATTTCTATGTATTCGAAGGATTTGGCGGAAAAGCCTGGTAAAAGCCATGAGTACAGTTTGTCATCGAAAACCGATGGGGCAGGCACACGGTTTGGGAGGAAGTAAGGCTGCATTGGCTTCTTGCAAAGTCAATGGCTTGTTTGTTACAGAGGCTGCTCGTCGAATAAATGTCCTTTGCATGTCGCCGAAGTTGAGGGTAAAAAAACGCGTCAGTGAGTCAGCATGAGCGCTCAAAAATTTACAACTTGGCGCACACCCGGTGTCAGTGTCAGTTCATTCGGAAACCAAAGAATTCAAAAATTAGTTATTGATAGGCTAACGATACAAAGCATTTACATGTAGTCCGTGGTATACGAATGGGAAATAGAAATGGAAAAGTGGGTAGCGAGACAAAGAGCGGAAGTAATGAGGCCTTAAGGTCTAACGATACACAACGCAACGCTGAACGAGACAGACTAAATATACAAAAAAAGCGGAGATTATAATGCAGTAGAGAAGTTAATGAAGCGAAATGTCCAGCCAGTCCCAGCATGAAAGACAAACAGGAAGAAAAAAAGAAAAGGTCGATCACCTCAGTCAGAGTCAGAATCCTCCTCTTCCGAGGAATCATCATCATCATCGTCATTTTGCTCCTGCTCCTGCTCCCGCTCCCGCTCCTGCTCCTGCTCCTGCTCCTGCTCCTGCTCTACCTCTTGCGTTCCCCTCGCCGCCGGGTGACACACCATGTGCGAACTTTCCTGGTGCCTCTTCAAGGCATCTCGCCGAGAGAACACCTTGTCGCACCCCATCTCGCAACGGATCTCCCTCGCACCACCATGCTTCATCGTATTCATATGGCGCTTAATGTCCCCCAACTTCCTCGCCTTCGTCGAGCACCCCTCGAATGGGCACCTGAACGTCCCAACATAACCCCAATGCCTGACGTTGTGATGACCCTGGAGCTCGTCAGCGCTCGCAAACATCGCCGTGCACCCGCCAATCCAGCACCTCACGTCGTGATCGAGGCTGGGCGAAGCAGCCGAGTCTGGGGTGTCGACATCCATAGCAGACGACCCATCTGCCGGGGAGCGTTCCGATTGTGGATTCGCGCGCGTCGTTGGGCCAATCAGCCGCGAACGTGTCGACGGTTGTGTCGTGCGCTTCCTCGGTACAGCTTGCTTCTTCGCGACCTTCGTCGACGTCGTTGCCTTGGGCTTCCTGGGTGACCGGACCACCCTGGCCGCGCGCTTGCGAGGGGTGATCGATTTGGGAGCCTTTGGAGGGGAATTGAAGGACGGGAGAGAGCGAGCGTCGAGCGTCGCTCCCGACGGCTGGAACATGGAGGAGTACGTCATGGGTATGGGTTGGGGTGAAATTATCCGGGATGCCAGCGGAACAAGCATGTACTTGTCGGATAACGCGATGTACGTGTGATGCAGTTTCTCGCTGTTAGGATCGGGGAACCACACCTCTGTGACGAGAGAATTCTTGTCAACTGCCGTTGCTCGACGAGCGACAAGATACGGGTTCTCAGGCTCCGGACGCTCTTCGACATTTGCAGGAAGCTGAAGAGCCGCGGGGTTTCGAAGGGCTTGAGCCCATAGCTGCTCACCTGAAATGAGACCAGGGGACGGCTGCATGAACGGGCAAAATCGGGTTAGTATCAAATCATCACGAAGCGACTGAACACTTACGTCGAGCCCCTGACGCCTCAATAGCCCCTGCCTTGAGAAACCTTCGACGCCATCAACAGATGCCTTGTCCACAACCGTCTACAGAAAGCAAAACGGGTGTCAAAGTTAGACAACATTAACACTGTCGCCACACAAGAGATCATTTACACTTTTGTAAACAGGCTTCTTCTCCTGATCGTCCACAAACGCGTCGAGGTTGAAGAACTCAGATTCCTATTGATTCTTAAGCATCGGGTCGATGCGAAAGCAAACAACAACGTACCTCTCCGTCGTCGACCGGCGACGTTGATGTTGCCCGCATGCCACCTTCGAAAGGAAGTGGCACCGGGTATCGGGTGCTCCAGAGTACCTCCAACAGGCTCTGTAAGCAACGGTCAACTTAAATTCAATGAAGATAGAGCTGAAAAGAACTCACATCGTCTTGAGGATTCATCCACAGAAACTTCGTCCACTCAAACTGTTCCACGTCGGAATAGTCTGTCTTCAGGATTGGCACCATCGGGATAAGTTGGACTTCTCCCGGTATGGTCGTTGCATGGGCAACATACACGAACTTTGGCAGAGGTGGCGGAGCCTGGATATTCACAACTTTTGGGAGAGGATCGTACACCCGATGGTACACATCCGAAGTTGTGTCGACCAGGATTTCGGTCGGTGGTGGAGCATTCACAATACGGAGGATCTCTTGAAAGCCCTCCTCGAGGGTCTGGTCGTCTGGGGGCCCGAAAAGTTGCTTGACTGGGATTTTGGGCGCCTGAGAAGGAGATGAGGGTGGACAGGACAGGGGAGGGACTCCGAAGAGTTCCTCGAAACTCTCCTCTACACTCAAGTCGTCCGGGTGGCGGAACGGTTGCTCCGCTGAGAGATCGTGCGGCTGGGGAGAGAGAGAGCGGGAAGGTCGGGGGGATGACGGCGGAGAGAGAGAGGAAATGGGGGGTAGAGCAGCTGCGAGGAAAGCCATAATGGAAGTTAAGAAATCTGAAACGATGTAAAAGGATGTGATGATACGAGTCGCGACCAGGCGGAGAAGAGTGTCTAGCACAGTTTAAAGGTAATTTCGACGAACCCAATTTGACGCTTATATGGACCCCTGGAATACTTGGACCGACTGTCCTGGCTTGCCGACTCGCTTATTGACCTTTGCTAACTATGGCATTATAATCGTCTCCTGCATTGTTCTACGTTCTCGAAAAGCCAAACGTGGCTGTTGTAGCCACGAATACCATTGTGGCAAAACGTCGGGGCGCAAAGTCAAAGCAATGGACAAATAAAATAATTTCCTTGGGCCCTATTATGCGGATCGCGATGGTGAATCAAGTAATTCAACAACGATGCGTGAAAAAAGATGCGCTAAAAGAGGAAATGAATCACTGCAGGCGTTCGACTTGAGATTAGGGCTTGAGTTGAACGAGCTGTAAACTTCTGTAGATCGGTTGTATCAAAGTGAAAAGGGCTGATTATGCAAGCGAGGGTCAAAGCACAGTGACTTGACCCATACCAGTCGCAAACAGAACGTGATCAAACAATAGACAAAATTTACCAGCGCTCATTTTACGCGTTCTACGCGTTCTACGCGAACCAGATCAGGACCTGAGAAACTTGATGCTCTGAAGAGTTGCACATCATATGATATAGATTACGCGTTCGTTGAATCTTCTGAGGATCGAATAAAGTCTACTACAACATCCTTGAACTCGTTCGGCCTAATAAGAGTTTGATATTCAATGAGAAAGCATAAAAAGAGTAAAGAAACAGCGTACGTACTTCTCGGCATGTACTGAGAAATGAAAATCACCTTAGCACTTGA
The DNA here is from genome assembly GCA_000827265.1 of Collybiopsis luxurians FD-317 M1. Classification (NCBI taxonomy): domain Eukaryota; kingdom Fungi; phylum Basidiomycota; class Agaricomycetes; order Agaricales; family Omphalotaceae; genus Collybiopsis; species Collybiopsis luxurians. The sequence continues at coordinate 189,960 of KN834839.1, forward strand.
ATTAGTTAGGAAACCAGAGAAACTCCGCTTACCCCAATGACCAGTGTCCAGAACCTCGACTCTTGAGTTGGGGAAAAAGCCCTCAAAACCTGGGAGATTTCGATCATTGACGAATCTATCACCACAGCCAAAAATCACACATAAGAGAGAAAATCAGCAGACCCGAAGAAAAATTGTGATTACCTGCCCTTCCCGCCTTTGACTAAAAGAGTCCTTCCCTTATACGTCGTCTCCCCGGGGTCATAAGGAAATGTTCCAATATCCGGAATGGCGTTGCTGAGAATATCCAAAGGTACCCGAAAACGTGCAAACTCGTTTGAACCACGCGACGGCACTAGGAGTGTCGAAAGAAGGAAAGCTCTCGTCGAAGGATCCTGTTCTTACATCAGTCTGGCTCTCTGATATTGACAATCAGAGAAGCTACCTTTTCGACTTCGAGCAAGACCTTGTCAGCCTCTTTCCGAGCATTAGAGTCACTCAATTTAAGATCTTCAATTTGCCTCAGAGCATCGATGTACGAGATCGTAGTTTTCGAGACGCGACCTTTGGTGGGTGATATGTCGACCACTATCAGGTTTTTGAGTAGGTCGGAAGGGAGCTGGTCATCCAACGCGAGAGTCATCACAGCCTTTCCGCCCCTGCACAAGGATAGTTTAGACTCAACTGCAGCGATGTAGAAACGTAAACGCACATGGAATGACCCAGTAATGAAACATCCGTCAAGCCAAGTTTCTTGATGAAATGAAGGACATCAGCAGCCATATGAGGATAATCCATCGGTTCTGCATGCGGAGACGTTCCATGATTACGCATATCCTACAGCAAGCTGAATTTCAGTGCTAGGCTAACACACAGACGACCCTTACTTGCCACAGCATAAACTGGTCGGTTCAGGTCGCGAGAAAAGGCCTTGGATAAAGAGCTCCAGTTTCGTTTGAAGCCGCTGAAGGAGTCGGTCAAGACAAAGACTCGGGATACGCGTTCGTTTCGGTGCTCACAGCAGTCCATGGACCAGGACGAGAGCACCATTAGTTCTATTACCGTCTGGTGGTATATGTTCACTATAATCGAGTTCAACCGGTTTTACAGATGAGCTTGTTATGGATGTATAGTTTCTTCTACACTGAGAGGAGAACGAGGGTCCTGGCAGCTTAGATCATCAAAATTGGGTAGAAAATTTTTTGAAAATTCTGAACTGACGATTCAGTGAAACAGGTCGCAACATTCGAGGAATAAAGGATGGATTTTGCATATCTAAAGTGGCAATTCTTTGCTTCTAGGACATGTAAAGCTTAAACGAGGCTGGAATGAGGAACAGAACGCGTCGCGGTGACGGTAAGCTGGAAGGAAGTCACCGGGAGTAAACGCTCCGAGGGAGCCCGATAGGGCGTGGGATATCTCCGTTCCCGTGCGGGGCGGAGGTGGGGCGGAGCTCTACTGACGCCTTGGTACTTAAGTACTCGTTTTGAAGGGAACACGTATTGGACTTGAACACGATTTACGGTCGAAGCCGATGGCCTCATCCAAACCACAACATTGACTTTTTTGAGTTATTGAATACAACGATAGCAATTTTTATTTAACCGGACCAGACTAGACCTCATTGCCCACTGGCAATCAAGGCTGCACCGTGATAGTCGCAGTGCCGGTGGAAGAAAACGCTTCAGTGGCGACAATCATATAGTTGAAAGTACCCATCGGCAAACCTAGCTCAGCAAAGCAGTTGAAATGGTTTGCCGTGGTAACAGTTCCTCCAACCCGATGGCTGTTACGAATCGACAAATATTGCGTAAATGTCTGGGTACCCTGAATGGAGGGCGCGTTGACTCGCTGGTCCGAGTAAATATTGTAGGTACTTCCATCGCTAGTGCAAGTGCCATGGAAAGTAGCGCCAGTGGAAGGGTTGAATGTGCCGAAGGATTCCATGATGTAGTATTCGATGAGAGGGTTAGTCGTCCATCCGTATACCTATTTGGTATGTTGATAACAGCGCAAATGATCGCTGGAGGAGTTACGCACGCTCAAGTAACTGTTTCCGTTGGGTTGCCAGGTGCCACTGTATGTGACGGCTCTAGTTTGTACGAAGTTAAAATCTTGTCCGCATGAACTTCGGAAAAGTTTCCTACCTTGCCGATCCAGGATTCCATCCCTTTCCGACTACAAGATCACCAGAGCCTCCCCATGTTACTGAGTATTCACCAGCAGCTCCGTTAGTATAGGTACCAGTGACGGTAGAATCGGAGAAGACAGAGTAGAAGAAGCCTATATCCAAAGCTAAGTTGTCGACATATATGCGAGAATACTTTTGAGAGACTAGCACAAACCATTACTCGTTCCCTCGCCAGGTATGCCACCATCCGATAGGGATCGTTTGCCGAGAGCTACAGTCGAGTTGTCAAACAGCTCGACTGGGCTAGCGTAGACGCTAGTGACAACCGCAAGTGCCAAGGTAGCCAAGGAGATAAAAACCATAATCAAAATCCTTTTTGCTTCGCCTCATTCCAGTGCGATTATCATCATTAAATACCGCCATTGGAAGATTCTAGGGTTATACTCGCTATATTGCAGTCCTTTTCGCCGCTTAAAACGTTGGCATAGCTGAGCTTTTGCGTCCATATGCGAGAAGACGACAACGCGGTAGACGGATGAAGAAGAAATTTCCCTAGCGTTCCCACGTAACATCGTCTGGGCGTTCTGCACCTATTGGGCTTGTTGATGAAACACGATCACAAGAGTGGCCTTCTCAAGTCCCGACGCAGTCTGCTGACGCGTTTTCGCAAATATGGGCATTTTGATTGGATCTCCCTCTTCGATACCAGACGTTGCGGCCAATCCATCGCGGATAAATAGATGAATGATTGACTTGGCTATGTACCAAAGGCCAAGCAGTATCCGACTGAGATCCCCGTGTATGCAGCTACCACGTTGAGGCTAAATCGTTTTAGTCGAGTGGAAGAAGAAACGAGCTATTGAACACTCGATAGTGACTCCGTTGCAATACGAACAGAACGAGATTGCGAATCAATACGCGTGAGGAGTAGCAGCGTGATATATATCCAATAAAGAGTAAATATGCATTGGCAGGACTTATGCAAAGCCAACGAGGGGTACACCCAGACTGATATCGAACGACTCGACTCGGACATGTGAATATCACGTGTACGTGACATTTAGGAACTGTTGTGGGCGCGGGGCGGACTCATCCACGAGTACTGTGTTATGCAGACTATCCCTAGGACAGCCAAGATTTCAGATTCTTAAAATCTTCGAAGGCACTCACTAGCTATTTCTGAGTACATTGGTATTAGCAGGAATATAATATCCGCGGTAAACATCTTCAGGATGTGTAGCGCGCAATAGCTGGAAGGGGTAAGAGTATTTGATGTATTGTCCGTGTGGAGTACTTGGTTGACACCTGCATGTACGAGCAAGGGCGAGAAGTTGGCGAGAAGGTGCGAGCAGATGCTCACACGTGCGAAGTGAGCAGATTTATGAGCATGCGGCCAACGTTTGCGAGCATACGAGCATGAAATCTCTGAAATATCGTTCACATTGTTCGAATGTATCCTGGCATATTGAGTTGTGATGTAAGTCTGAGTACCGACCCCCGAGGTCGTTTTCTGACGTACTTTTTGTTCGTACATATCACTTGTGAAACTTCTTATCGCCAAGTTTTTCCGTTCACTTGAAGTGTCAAAAGTGTCTTTAGGGTCCTTCTTACGTTTACAAGCCTCATTATACAAATTCTATGTAAGCCAGTACACTCAAAGAAGCATATTTTATGTTAATTGAATGAATGTTTATCTTTGACTAAAGCGACTCGGAGATGATTCGCAATCATTAACAAGGTTTAAATGCGCTCCTCTAGCTTAGGAATCGGATTTAAGCATCGCCGAATTGTTATTTTTGACTCTCAGAGTGGTCTTCGCCGTTCCCAATTTACTTACAAGCCAACAATATAGCATATAACATCAGCTCGCTTGCTAGGGGTATTGTAGTCAGCATACATCTAAGGTACTTATTAATAATTGTAACTTGAATCTACGGATAAATCGGTATCAAGTATCCGCGTTTTGTAAATGCGACAAAGTTTAGAAAACGCGGATACTTGATATCGATTTATCCGTAGATCCAAGTCGCAGTTATCGACGAAAATGCGGATCCTCGATGTAGGTTTATCCGTAGCAGTCGGTCCGCGTTCTCCAGACTACTAAGTTACCGCACGGCATTAAGCAGCGACCCGAGGTTCACGAAAAAGTCTGAAGTCACCGAGTCGCCGAGTCACTGATCGGAAATGTGAATGAACCTGGGAGAGGAGAAAGGAGCCGGCACGGACCCGGAAGGAAGGAAGGCAGAAAGGAAGGAGGGAAGGCCGCTTATTGGGCAGAACTTCTCGCAGCCATGGCTTCTGACCGGAATTTTTTGTCTGAGATCATAGACTTGGAAAATCTGAGTAATCTTGAAGCCCCAAATCTGGATACTCCAATACTCGTAGCTTTGCAAAACATAGCAAAAACGGAGGTCAATAACTATCTCGGATTCAAAGCGGACTGATGTTCGACATGTTCACATAAAAATTGTGTGAAGTAAAGGCGCAGCAAGGTGCGTGCTGTAGAACCAATCAAACGCAGGACTCAAAAATGATCGGCCAGTGCTCGAGAGGCAGAACAATCATTGTCGTAATTTGTCAGCTTGCAAAATTTTCTTTAGTCCGCACTTTACAGGAAAAGTTTAGAGCTTGGGATCAACCAGTATAGAATATTTTTAGGATATTATACTGGCCAAGGTCCGATTCCCGATCGCTCACTCACCAAAATATACCTACAATTACTAAGGATGGTATTTCCATGGAACGCAGAATTCCCCTCTGAGTGGCGTTTATGTAACTCTCCAGTCTTCACGAGGAAGAATCGGAAAAAAACATTCTTAAAGATCCTAAAGAGTTATTGGTCTCAGTTTCCATTTCAACGAGACAAGCGTTACCTGATTGGAACTTGGGGAACCTTCTTTTTGAAGTGCGGTGTCATTACGGTAGGAGACTATGTGCTAGCATTTATCGTTATCTAAAACGCCATGTATATGAAGGGAGTAAGGGCCCGAAACCTGCCATATAAGAAGGAGAGCTGCCTGTCCCAGAATACTCGAGCTCACCACTGCATATCATATCTCCAGCATCCAAATCGCCATCACAATGTCATCCCAACTACAGTCCTCCCAATCCCAGCCCCTTGCGCTATCCTCCATCGCCGAATGGACTGATGAACGAGTCGCTGAAATCTACCTCGCGAGGTCGACAGCGAAAGCTAAGCAGGCCATCGAGGATCTGTTTTCTCCCCATGTCAAGGCCTCTTTGAATGGGCGAAGCATCACAAGAGCGCAGATCGACCAACTCCTTCTGGGTATGCGGTCCACAGAAGAAGGAGATCTGGGATTTTACTGGACGGACCTCGTAGACGTCTCTGGAGATCCTAAGACCCATCGAGTACGTACCTTTCAACAACTTGCTGCGTTTCACTCATACGACGGGCTCTAGAACGGTGCCTTAGGCGGCGTATATATTATTACTGGTCTCCAGCTTCCTCATCCGGAAACAGGCAAGCTAGTTCCTTCCTTCAGACGCAAGTGTGTAGCAATCAAGTTCGTATTCATTATTTTTTCTTTCGATCCCAAGCCTAATTTCTTGCTTAGAGTTGAATCTCAATCCGAGGATCTATCAATAGACAGCCGTAAGATCACAGAATTTACAACCATAGCATACAACTACCCAATGGACCAGCTGGAGGCTTTGGAGAAAAAGCGGGCAGGATTGGTTGATCAGCACAAGGTCACACCGAGGTTGTAAAAACTGCGTACAAAATTTTTGACGCAAATTCGCTGAGGAAGAGAGTGACGAACGTTCTGAAGAACACGAGAGATTGGCTACCGCCGCATTCACGGTGGAAGGACTCAGACTCATTTTCTGCAGGAAATTCATTGACAGTGGTGTTGAAGCCTCTTTCATCGATATCCTTGCCAATACTACAATGTAATCTGTACCAATGTATATCATAAAGACTGTCCGTAGACGCAGAAGATGCATAGAAATGCGAGTGGGTGCAATGTCGCGAGTACAGTGTGTATAGAGTATGCTAATTCACTCTTCAAGTGGAAAAATTCCACCCGGCGAAAAAGAGTTGGCATATCAGTGAGCAAGAGAATTATTTAGTTCCAGTCTTACTTAATGGCGCATATATTCACATGCAATGAGAATGAAATGCAATCATTTTTTCGCTCACTGATATGTCTATCGAATCATGACAGGTTCGGCCTTCAACTTCGCCAGGTGTTTTCCAACCTATGACTATTGTCCTTATCAGCACACTGTACCGTAATTCTTACAATATCTTCACAAGTAAAGGAAAGGCCGTGGATGCAGAACACGCGTAGCGAGTACGCGAATGGGAATGGCGTTCTAATTTGGTTCTGGTGGCGTTTGGGTGGCGTTGCCTCGCAATCAGCGAAGGCGGTGTGTGATATGTACATATAGGGTAACAATGACCCACGCCTGTACTAATCTTATCAGGACCGGGATGTAATACCTTTTCCTCAGACCACCATCTTCAAAATTTCTTCTTGTGCGCCGCTCATGGATAACAGCGATGCTGGTGTGACCAGGCTCGAGGATTTACCTATCGACCTCGCTGGTGAAATTTTTGGCCACCTCACATCACCTTCCGACCTTCTTCACGTCGCTCAAGCCTCCAAGTCGCTTTTCCGAATTGCGATTAGGCTTCTTTATCGAGACATCTGTTACGACAGTCCCGCGCATCTATACCACAACCTTTCATTCTGGGAACGAAAAGATTTGGGTCTGGAAAATGTGGCGGAGGCACCCAGGTCGGTTGTTATCGGAAGGAAATTGGGTCAAGGACTCGTCCCCGACTCGCATGAAATACCTCAGGCTCGGATAGGCTTTGGGTTAGACGTATACGGCAATCAAATTAATGAAACATTCCCGCCGGCATTCCAAGACCTATCCCGACTTTTACTGTCACTCACGAATTTGCAGAGCATTTCTTTTCAGTACGCTAGATTTCCGTTCGAACTTTATACCTTTCTCGGTGAACTTCCACCAGGAATTTGCTCTCTCTCTTTTGAACAATGTACCTTTGTTTCTGCCTCCGTGGTACCATCTATGCTTGCTCCTGCTATGCTTACCCATCTCCCTATCACGGAACTAAATCTTACCGGTAGCAGCGTTCAAGGCCGTTTCTCTCTCTCCCACCTAGAACATGTCCTCACACCCTCGATGATGCAATCAGCGTTCCTTTCTCGTGAAATGCGAGTCCAGCTGGACATGTTTCAGATCCTCACTCGTTCACCCAATCTCCGTGCTTTATGCCTAGATTGGAACCATGCCAATGCCACTCGATTTTCCCGGGACAGTGATCTTCCTACCGCCGCTTTCGCCAATCTCCACTATCTCGAACTTCGGTCGTGGAATCAGAGCGATGCGGCCTGGAATAGCGAGAGTAACTCTCCAGAGAGTAAAGCTCTACTAAAATCAGCCATGTACAAGCTGCTTGCGCCTTGTACCGAGCTGACCGAACTTGTACTTTTCGGTTATATGCCTGGCGTGACTCCTGCGTCTTCCCCACTGCTGCCTGCTCTGAAAAGTTACACTGGTCCTGTGGACTTTCTCAGATCGACCTTACGCGGCTGTGAAAATCTGGAAAAGATCGTCTTCCCTACATCGATCAAGGACGTCGATGCTTTGATGTCGGATACTCTTCCGTACACCGCGTCGACGACTGTGCGTTACTTTGATGTCACGCTAGAAAAGTGGGACATCGAGATTATGTATGCAGTTATCGCAGAGCTACCCGGTCTCGAACAGCTGAGGATCAAGTATGAGAAAGATTATCCTGATGAGGTTTGTTTCATATCGCGCATGAGTCCAAGGAATACAACTTAAGGTTTAATATAGGACATGCTCATAAGTTTCGGTCCAGAGTTTTTGTCTCGGCTTCCCAACATCCGAGTGCTGCATATCTATCGCCCAGACGAAGATTACAATTTCAATATACAAGTCTATGGTTTACATGCCTGGATGTCGAGATTTGCATCTCCCCCTCGTCGTCTTCATCGTTTTTCACAGAGGCAGAGATCGCCTTTAGCTCTGGGACGTGCGAGTTATACCCGCCGCCCGGTTGGTTTGGAACACGTCGTTCCTTCCAATGCTGTGATCAATATGGGTGCTAGTACCAGCGCTGGCGGCGGCGATACCTTGCATCTTCGTTCGTGTCCTTGCTACCTGCGGCCTAATCTCCGATCGAGGATCCGCGCTAGTCTTCCCATCGTCGATGTCGGACCTTCCGGGCTTCCCGATGCCCATGAGTATATGGCTAGCTGGCAGAAATACGCTCCTGGGCTGCGGGAGGTGCGTTTGGTCGACGCGTTTGTATGGCGGAGGGCTGGGGTTGGGGATGTGTGGTGTAGGAGGGATTTGAAAGAGTCTGTGGAGGATGAGGAAGAGGAGAGTAGGGATGATGATGGGTCGGATGGTCGGTGTACGTGCCGTGGGTCCGGGTCTATAAGGTCTTTTATGCTGCCTCGTCGCGCTCCTGTTCCTCCCAATCTAGGAGTGTTTCCGTTCGGGGACGATGGGGATGGAGAGGATGAGTTTGCTATGGGGGCGTTGGATGATTTTGATGACCTTGATTTGAATTAGTTGAAGGAAGAGTAAAAGGCCTGTGCTGGTGCTACACAAGCACAGTAATGTTATTGATTAAACTGTGTTGCTCTTCACATATGTACATTTTTCTGCTTAGCGTTGACCTTGCGTACTAATCACGGCTGTCGCGAGTGCGAATAAAATATATTCCAGGATCTGCGATGTGTACATCCGACGCGACTAACCTGAACCCAGTGTAGCTTATCACGTGCTCGTGAGCTCGCGAGTGCCGCGGACCATTTGTCGGCGCTTATCGTGATTGCCATTTTAACCGCTTCCACTCTCATTCCACTCCCATTTACTGAGCTGGCCACTGAAGTCGCCAACTAATGGCCCAGACCCAGACCAGCATCGCTCCTTTCAGGTTCGAGGACCTGCCCATTGACCTCCATGGCGAAGTTTTCGCCCACCTTACATCGCCGTCCGACCTTCTTCACGTTGCCCAAGCCTCTAAATTATTTTTTCGCTTAGCTATCAGGCTACTCTATCAAGATATCTACTACGACACCCCGGCACACTTTTTCCATAACTTGACCTTTTGGGACCGGAATTGGTCTCTGTGGGGTCTTCAGGACCAAGGTCTTGAAAATATTCTTGAGACACCCAGGTCGGTCGTGATTGGGAAGGAATTAGGCCATGGCCTCACTATAGATCACTATTACGTCGAATCGCATATTGCTCGGACTCGATTACGCTTTGGAACGGATCTCGGCTTGAAAAAGAGCCGCGAATTTTTCCCGCCTGCACTGGACTGCCTATCGGAACTGTTAATGCGGTTCCCGAATTTACACAGTATCTCATTCCAACAAGCGCTGTTTTCGTTCAAGCTTGATAAACTTTTGAATAACCTCCCTCCGTCGATTCGGTCGCTCTCGTTCGAGCAGTGTACTTTTCTTACACCCACTCCGCCGCTGGAGACTCGGGATTCAATGCCACTGTTATCTGCGCTGAAGAGTTATACGGGACCTGTGGATTTTCTTAGGTCGACGTTGAGGGGGTGTGATGGGCTGGAGAGGATTGTTTTTCCGAGTTCGATAAGGGATGTGGATGCGCTGATGTCGGATACTCTTCCGTATACTGCGTCGACCAGTACGCGCTTTTTCGATGTCACGCTGCAAAAGTGGGATATTGAGATTATGCATGCTGTCATTGCGGAGTTGCCGGGGCTTGAGGAGCTGAGGATTAGGGTTTGGGATGGGTTTCCTGATGAGGTGGGTGTTCTACTTGAGTTTCTTTTCTTCTTTTCATCAGAGCGTACACTGACTTTGGGGAACGTAGAACGTCCTCGTGAGCTTCGGTCCGGAATTTCTATCTCGACTTCCTAATATCCGTGTCCTGCATCTTTATTGTCTTTTTCCGAGTGGGGGGACCTGTGGACTTCCTGATGCACATGAGTGCATGGTTAGCTGGGAGAAGTATTCGCCCAAGTTAAGGGAAGTTCGTTTGGTTGATACCTCTGTATGGCGGAAAGCTGGAGATGGAAACGGGTGGTGTAGGGTGGCGGCCGTTGTAGGTGGGGGTGGAAATTAAAGGCGGGGAGTTTAGCTACCAGTCGGACTGAGATTCTCAGACGTTATTGGAGAAATGTTATTAAATGCATTATAACGAGTTAGCTTTCTATTATAACTTGGATAGACTGTACAATGTTCTATACGTCAGAATTTGGTTTTTTAGCGCTGGCCATCAACAACGTTGAACATCAACTGCCACCACGCTGATACTGTGACAGTGACCATCGCCATACTGCCTCGAAATGACACAGGCTTGACTACCCAACAGTCCTTCTTCGTTGAACGTCAGTGCTGATCTGCGTTCCCGTATGTCTTTGACTTGACAGTTGGAAACTTCGGAACCGCTCACTGCCATGAAAACTGAAATGACTCTGTCTTGGTTGGCAATGGAAGCAAAAGACAAAACACAGAACGGAGCCGTCAATCTTGAAAATTTATATTTAAACCGTTGAAAATTGGTACGTTATTCCTCTGAAAAAAAATCAACTAGATCCTCAATCCTACTACCTGATAGCTCATGGATCATCCCACCGTTAATATCTCCAATCTGACTGCTAACAGGACCGCTCTGGTCTTAGTTCCTCCAAAAGAATTCGCGGAAAGACTGAACCCATTTCGTCTTGTCCACGACAAGGTTCGCCCATTCCTCTTTGTTCGATGGGAATATTTCTCAAATTTTTTTTACATTATGATTTATGTAGGCGGCTCCGCGCTGGACAGCCCACATCACTCTACACTTTTCCTTCGTCGACGTGCCCAACTTTCCCGCTTCCGTAGCTGCTATAGAACACGGTCTATCCCAGATCGAACCCTTCTCCTTCAAATTGGATGGTGTAGGGAGCTTTTCACTTTCTGGATACGAGACTGTTCATCTGAGCATCTCCGACGATGCGAATATCCAGCGGGTTTGGTCAGTCATTGCGAAAGCCCTCAATTACTCTGGACGGTCTCTGACGCCCCACGTAACGCTCGGTCAAGCCCCGCATAATAATCCCGAAGCTTTGGCGTCGCTTCGGAGGAAGGCTCAGCGGCTTTTGGAGTCTGTTGGTGAATTAGAATGGCCTGTTCGGAGTGTTGTGTTTTTGAAGAAGGATGAAGACGATGGTGGGGTTATGAAGAGATCTCATGAGGCGTTTCTCCGTGGAGAGTCACACACTAGTTTTGTGCTCGCGCCGTCCAATCCAACAGTTCATTATGATGGGAACGGGTGGACCTTCTGCGGCTCTACCTCGGAGTCGGAGACGCTTCCGTCAGCCGTGTCGATAGCCACCTATAACATCCTTCACGATGCTCTCTTCCCGATCTCAAAACGTCTACCTTCCCTAGTTCAAACTATCGTCTCTTCCGAAGCAGACATCATCTGTTTCCAAGAAGTCACAGACGACTCTCTCGTCACTATCCTCTCTTCCCCCGCAATCTTCTCCCGCTTCCTGTATTCCAGCCGACACCCCGAGGTTGTATTAGAAAATGAACGAAACATCCTCCTACTCTCCCGGTACCCCTTCTCCTGGTCCAAACTCGACATTGGTGGAAAACATAAGCCTGCGTTTCTGGCTTCATTCTCGAACTCCCCTTCCGAACATGGAACTGGATCAAAGACGCAGAATAAAAAACTTGTACTTGCCGCTACACACTTGACCGCCGGTCGAGCGGGGTCGTCTCTCGAGCAGAAAACCGCAGAGATGGAGGCTTTGGTCAATCATATGTACGAAACATACCCAGAGGATGATTGGGTTCTCGCTGGTGATATGAATTGGCCTGAAAATGTCCGCGTTACACCTGCCGATGAGTTATTCGAAGATGCGGGGCATCTTATTCCGTATGGGTTTACGTTTGACCCGTCGAGGAATTCGTTGGCGGCTGCGACGATGCGAGAGAGTCCGGATCCGCAGAGGTACGATAGGGTGTATGTGAAGAGGAATGGAGGGTGGGACGTGGGGAGGACGATGGTGTTTGGTAATGGGGACGATCCGCCACCTAGTGATCATTATGGGCTGAGGGTGGATTTGCGGTGGAAGGTTGTTGTTCCTGTAGAAGCAGAATCGCTTGAAGAAGCACCTGTGGTTACTCGACTTGCATCTGGTCATAAGGTATCGCTCCCTCCTACTGGCAATCTATCAACAGCCGAGCTAGTGGAACTATCCACGGCGCACGCATGGCTTCCTTCCGCAGAACAAGAACATAAAATGGGCTCTGTCCTAGAAACCCTCCGGTCCGTCATTTGTCCTTCCCAACACGATCAGCAGCCATCGAGCAACGTCCAAATCCGCATTGAATGTGTCGGCAGCTACGCGCTAGGTGTCCACACTTCTGCTTCCGACGTTGACTGTCTGGCTGTCGGGAATGTATCTGCGCCAACCTTTTGGGAGCTCGCAAGGAGTCGAATAAGGCAGAATGAGAATTTGAGGAGGAGGGGAGGGGGAGGGGTTGATGTGAAGTTGAGGAGATTTGTCAAGGATGCTATTGTGCAGAGGATGGATCTTGAGGTTGGAGGGATCAGAGTCGACATGCAGTATTGTCCTGCGCAGAAATTGGTTGGAGAAGAGTATGTTCATATCTCATATCTCTGTTAGGCTTCCAAAAGGACGCGACTCATTTCTTTTTAACAGATGGAAAAACATTGGCTCACTCCCTTCGGACTCACCATTATTCTTGCTTCCTGTTTCAAGTCTAATCACACTCAACGCCTATAGAGACGTTCTCACGCTACTCAAGATCCTCCAGCCCCCGTCGCTCCTCTCGGCTTTCCGAAGTGCCCACCGCAGCCTCAAGCTTTTCCTGACTTCGCAAGGCTTATATGGCGCACGTTTCGGCTTCCTGGGTGGATTTCATCTTACCCTGTTGCTCACTCGAGTTGCGCTCACGTTGGTTCCGATTGGTACTGAACTGCCGGAATTGGTAGAGCCGCATCACCTTGTACGCCAGTTCTTTGCCACGTATGCCAAGTGGGACTGGGAGCGCGATGCGGTTTGGGCTATACCTTCGCGAGAAATCAAGGCTGGAGATGCCACTGGTCCACAGGGATATCGGCGTTCGCCTGCCAAAGAACCAATGGTTGTGCTCTCCATCGAGCGTCCTTTGGCAAATTTGGCTTTCCATGCGAGTCGGAATTCCGTAGAAGTGATGCGGAAGGCGTTTCAGAGGGCTGATGGTATGTTGGAGGATGGTAGGAGTTGGGCGGAGGCGTGTGGGTTGGAGAAGGAGAAGGAGGGACCGGTTCAGGTGTTTTTGAAGCAGCACAAGGCGTTCATCAAGCTCGATGTTCATTTTTGGGGTGGGAGTAATTTGAAGGGGAGGGCTGTTGTTGGATGGTTGGAGAGTCGGATTGTTAGTGTAAGTTCAGGTTCTTTTAATGTTTGAAAGTGGTAGCAAGGCTCATATTGTTCGTTCCAGTTACTGGTCCAACTATACGCCGCAGCACCAAGTGTCAATGTTCGATTTTGGCCTGCCCGCTTCGTCGATGCGGGGACTGTCGATGTAGAAGACGACAATCGTGGTCCTAACGGATTCTATCTTTTCGGTCTTTCTCCCACCTCCCCTACTTCTGGATCCATAAAATCGTCCGCCGAGTCCGAACTAGCGTCCATCACTCAATGTCTCCGTTCTTTCGAAGCAGAGCTCCAGAATAACGAGAAATTCTATGACTCTCAAAGCACCTATATTTCTCTATCTCTCGTCAAGCGCGGAGCTCTCGAGAAGGATATCGGTCTGGCGAAAATCGTTCCAGATTCGTTTGCCTGGTCCGACAATGGTTTTGACCCTGTGGATGACGACGACGACGAGGAGCTTGACGAGTTTGAGGATCAGGATTTCGAAAGCCAGGATAACCAGTCCGAGGTATCAGTAGGATTGAGAAACCGTGACCTTGGAATCACATCGGCTTCACAGCGCAAGAAAGCGATAGCCGCGTCGAGAGCGAGCAGGGCTACGACGCACACACCTGCTCCGACGAAATTGCGAACCAGCGCCGACGTGATGAATAGGCTGCTGTGGGACCCTGTGATGGGCAAGAATGGTCGGGACGAGTATGCGGTTGGGTATGAGGATCGGTTCTTGGGGATCAAGGAGTCGATGTTGAGAGATTGGGTTTTGAAGGAGGTTGAGAATGAGGCTTTTGTAAGTCGCCCCCCTCTATCCTCATGCGTTGGGGTGGTTTTCATTATGGGTTTTCTGTTGCTTATCCCAGTTTTTTCTTTTTGCAGATTCCTCAACATCGGATTGTTTACTTCAAGCGAGTTTCAGATGGTGAGATTATATGGGACAAGAGGAAGAAGATTGATTTGGTTTTTGGAAGTGGTGTAGGGGCGGGGTAGTTGAGCGTTCTACACGACTAATCGTGTATCATTCAAATTCAAGTCCCCATAAATATACAGTCAGCTCGTCGAGGAAACTGGTTAATTTGTGGAATCTCAATATTTTGCTTTAAACAACAAAGAACCTGAACACTCCATCTGCATTTACCCAACATTAACATTCACCCTCCTTTTTATCAGTGCGAGTAATGTCTAATCTGCTTCAGCCGCTGCCCACATTGACGTGAAGGGTCCGCTGCCGTGGCCAAGATCTTGCTTGCGTGTTGGAGCTGAGAGTCTACCGAAGTGTAAGCTGCACGTGTAATGCTTCTCGGACGGTGTCGTGCAAAGCGCTTATTGCTCGACCATAAAAGAAGTTCAACTTGACACTTGTCAAAAAAACATATGATGTCATAATGTCACAGGACCGCATTCACAAAAGCGAAAAGCAGTTTGCCACGGCGTGACACCAAACGTTCCACATTTCGCCGAAGGTGTTCTCGTGACTCCATTCTTTTATCTTCTACCACTGCTGATCGCCCCCTTGCTGTATTCGCTGCTCCGAATGTTCAATGGATCCCATAATTTTGCCATTACTGGGGGAACTTTCAATAGCGCTGGTGGGGATGTGAATATTTTTTTTCCAGAAAAAGAGAGAGGTAAGTTTCCGAGTGTTCCGTTTAGGAGATCCTCTTATTTCCAAGCCTGCGAACACAGGCCTTACCACCTTATACCATCACACTTCCACTTCAGCTTCATTTGATGCCGGTGCTCGGTATCCTCCTCCCCTCTGTCATCCCGGAACTCGCCAAGTCATCCTACAGGACTTAAAGGATTGGGGAAGCAAAGCAGTAGGAACCAATAATCCCCCAATACGGTGGCTTTATGGACCTGCTGGAGCAGGGAAATCTGCAATTGCTCAAACTTTTGCCCAAACATGTGCAGAGAACGGGTCCCTGCTTGGGAGTTTCTTCTTTTGGCACTCTGATCCATCTCGTAATGATCCTCAGCGTCTGTTTACCACACTTGCTTTGCAAATGGCTATCGCTGTACCGCAGCTCCGTGCTGCTGTGAATGCAGCAGTCACTAATGACCCTTTTGTACCTACTTCATCCATCGAGAAACAATGGGATATGCTGGTTGTTCAGCCATGGTTGAAAGCTCAACTTCATCAGCAGCTCATCCATAATGGAACCCCTTTCCCTGCCACCTCTTCCAACAATGAACCCATAACTTCTGGTAATGGTCATCACACTGTCCAAGTCTTAGATCATGCAGAATTATCAGGGACAGGTACTAGAATATGGATTATCGATGGTCTGGATGAGTGCTCGGATAGTCATAACCAACAGTACATTCTTTCTCTTCTGGCTCAGATTGTACAGAAATTTAGGCTCCCAATCCAGATCCTGGTTTGCAGTAGACCTGAGCCTCGCATCAAAGAGTGCTTTGCAGGGTTGGAATATAGAAACATTTGTCAGTGGATGGCCCTCAATGATACATATCAGGCCTCCAAAGATATTCGACTCTTCCTGGTGGATGGATTCAAGAAGATTCTTGTACATCACTCCCACTCAATGGCTCATGTTCCTCGTCCTTGGCCTACATCGGAGCAAATTGAATATCTGGTGGAAAAGTCATCGGGTCAGTTCATATATGCATCAACAGTGCTGAAGTACATCAATGGAGATGGTGATGTTCCAGCAGATTGTCTCAATGTTATACTTGGCCTTCAAGTGGTAGCTCATAGAGGAGCTGACTCACCATATGCTGAACTTGATGCACTCTATCTTCAGATTCTGTCAACAGTCAGACCCAGGAAACAAGAGCTACTTCTTCAAGTCCTTGCAGCTCAACTTGTATACAGTGGTCTCCCCCACTTATTCATTCACTTTCTGGGTATTCCAGTTGGCACCCTTTGTGCAACTTTCTCCAGTGTTCATGCTCTCTTTCAGGATCCTTCACCTGTGGCATCTGGTTTCCAGTTTACCCATGCATCATTTGCTGATTTTCTTCTTGATCAGAATCGATCATTGCAGTTTCACATAGATAAATCATTGGGCCATGACCTTCTTGCTCAAGGTTGCCTGGAGCTATACAATGATCTACAAGGATTTAGGAATACATATGCATGTGAGAAATGGGCCTATCATTACATTCATGCAAGTGGAAGTGATGAGTTGATGGCTAAACTTGATTCATTCCCAGTCTATGCTGCAATAACAACAGCTGTACGGTATAATGACAGGGAGTGGAAATCTAACCTTGCAGAGTCACTACATATGATACTCCAAATAGGGTATAAATCTCAGGCAAGTACATAGCTTTTTTAATTTGGTGGCCAAGAGGCTGATCCTGCATTGGCCACATTAGAAGCAATGTGGCCAACATTTGCAGCACATTCACAAGTTATCCACTCTTGGATTTTCTCTGGTACTAAGGGACCCACCTTGGGTTTTTAAGCAGGCACAGAGATACACTATACATGTCCAATATACTCCACACTTATCTTCAGCTATTGCCAAGAGATCATTGGATCTAGATGATATTGTTCAGGAGATGATAACTTGTTTGGATTCACAAGTGGCACTAACACTACATAGTGTCAATCCAGACAGGTTGTTTTTTGACAAAATATATCCATTACCTTCTGACAGGCATTTATAATACAAATAGATATATATCAATATACACATCAGGAAAAACCAGCACTTGATATTTTGCATCAATTTGAAACACCTGTAACTTGAGGTCCTTCTGTTGGTAATGGGCCAACACTGCTGCATGGCAGTTACCTGTGCCCCAAGCTTATCTGTGCTGGAGATGTGTACACTCAGGCAAAGCAGTGCCTAGGTGTACTATTTTTCCTTTTTGTTTCAGTTTCTGTTCTGCTGATGGTTGAGTCAACAGAAGCTTTTCTATTTAGTTTATATATTTTGTATCATCATGATGGCCACCTCAGAGTCTTCTACACTACTCTGAGGTGAGCTCACTTAGATGTTCCCTTTCTAACAATGTACTTATTCATATCTCTAGTGATATTGATTGTGTTTTGTTAGGTATTTAATATACAGAGTCTTCTACACTACTCTGAGTGATATTGATTATGTTTTGTTAGTTCTAACAGGTTATTGGGCTCCTGAATTGCTCAAAACATCCACTACTGTAAATGCACTTACTGACTCTCTCCCAATGAATGTTCCTATCCTTGATCCTACTGGCAAGAACTGGGCTATATTCAGCCTTCACTTTGTCTCCAGTGTTTTCAGGGTAAAGGTCAATGGGACCACTTCACTGGTGCTGCTATTTGCCTGGCCCTCACTGCTCCCACCACAATGCTCATTACTACCATGGATACCTGGGAGAAGGATGAGGCTGCAGCTTGCAACCTCCTCCTCTCAAAGGTACCTGACTCCATTGCTCTCAAGCTCAGCAAGCACACTAGCATTGCCAATGCTTGGTCCACCCTTGTTACTGAATACACCAAAAAGTCTGAGTATGCCCAGACTGACCTCCATCAGGCATTCCTTGACTCTTCCTGTAGTGATGGTAATGTTTGTCAGTTTCTTGATAAGCTCTCAGCTGAGAAGGAATCACTTGTCTCAGTCAGTGTCATTATCAATGATAATGACTATCATTTGACTATCCTGTGCAGTATCCCCTGAAACTATGTTACATATGCCTCCAGCATCCTTGTGACTGCTAAGCTCACCAATCTGTCTATCACTGTTGACCCTTCTGCTCTTGCTATCACCATCTCTGAGGAATACGACCACCTGGTGTATTGTAAAAATTGCACAAAGTCCCAGAATGGTGGTAAGGGTGATGGTGACAATGAGGCTCTGGCTGTATCATCCTTGTCCAGTAGTCACAAGCCAATTTTGACTTCAAGTTGAGTTTGCTGGAAGTGCAGGGAGAAGGGACATTTGAAGAAAGACTGCAAAAAGAAAAAGTCCAATTCCAGTAAAGGATTGGGTAGTGGTGCTAACACTGTTGAGTTAGATTCAGACTGGGAAGGCAGCAGAGCATTTGCCATTGATGAAGATGGTAGTATGCCTGACCTCACTTCAGTTTCAGATAGTGATTGGGATGAGTCTTCATGTATTGGGTATGATTCTGATTCAGAGAGCAGTGATGGTCAAGTCTTGTTCTCCGATGTTGAGGATAATGAAGTTCCAAACTTACCTGCTGGTCTTGAGGAAGACTGGAGTGACATTCAATCACTCAGTAGCTCTGGTTCTGATTGGGCTGTTACTGATGGTTCTAGTCAACCTGCAGCCAAAGTTTCTGACCCAACAAACTTACCTTCCTCTGCTCATTCTGAACTCTACAACTCTGGGTGTAGCCAACACATTTCCCCTTACCATGCTGACTTCACTTCCTTTGAATCTATCCCTCCAAAAGCCCTCCATGCTGCAAACAAGCAAAGTTTCAGTGCTACAGGCATTGGTTCAATGACTGTTGATGTCCCCAATGGCATTGATGCAACCAAGCTGGAACTTACTGAAGTTCTGTACTCTCCCGAAGTTGGCTATACCCTGGTGTCTATGGGGAAACTCAATGATCATGGTTTCACAACCACCTTTGCTGGCAGCAAATGTACCATTTGCAGTCCTAGCAGTGAGTTGGTCAGTAAGGTCCCAAAGACTGCTGGTGGCCTTTATTGTGTTGATCGAGGGGGAGAGGAAGGGACAGCAGCTGTGGAGATGATCACTTTAGATCAACTTCACCAGCAAATGGGTCACATCTCACCTAAGGTTGCAAAGATGATGGTGACCAAAGGTTTTGCTACTGGTGTCAAGCTTGACAATTCTGGCCTGCAAGACATCTTCTGTGAATCTTGCATTTATGCAAAAGCCATGCGTAAGCCAGTAGCAAAGGAGAGGAAGGAGGAATCCAGAGCTACTGCTTTTGGTGAAGAGGTACATTCCAATCTGTGGGGTCCTGCTCCAGTTAAGTCACTGTGAGGAAAGTGTTACTATATTTCCTTCATCGACAATTCATCCCAATTTGCTTATCTCAAATTTCTCTGTTGCAAGAGTGAAGCTTTCTGAGCCTACCTCAAGTATAAAGCCTGGGTCAAGACTCAGCATAATGCTAGTGTCAAGACCCTCCACTCCAATGTTGGCAGTGAGTACACTGGGAAGGAGTTTGTTGTCCATCTCAAAGACAACAGTACTTGCCAGAAGCTCACAATGCATGACTCTCCTCAGTTCAACGGCATCGCAGAGCATTACAATTGCACATTGATTGAAAAGGTATGTGCTATGCTGCACGCAAGTGGACTACCTAGAGTGTTGTGGGCAAAAGTGGTTTGTCACGCTGTTTGGGTCTTAAATTGCACATTGATGAAAGCCCTGAATGGAAAAACTCCATTGGAGGCAGTGACAGGGAAGAAGCCTGACTTACAAGGACTTCAGGAGTGGGGTGACAGAGTGTGGATATGGCTTGAAAAAGGGGATAAATTTGGTGGGAGGGTGAAGAAAGGACGTTGGGTTGGTGTGAACAATGCAATGGACAGGGAGAAAAAGTCATTCTGGATTCACTGGCTGGACTCTTGCAAGATCATGCTGGAGCATAATGTCTACAGTGACAAAACCTCAGCCAAAATTGTTTGCATTGAGGGGGAGAATTGGGAGTTTGACTTACCAATTACAACTCCAGTCCCCTCACCCTCAACCCCTGAACTTCCAGCAAAAATTGAAATTGAGACTAATGCAGAAGGTTCTGCACAGCCTTGTGCACCTACTACACCTATCCCTACCCCTACACCTCCTTTTATTTGTCATACTTGCAAGCCAAGCCAACACATCCTTGATATAATTGAGGGAGATGGCCACAGCACTGAACTTCCACATGGTGTCCAACCTCCTGCTGATGCAACTCCTGAACATGTTGAAGAAGAGCTTGAGGGTGATGGTGAAGCTGACTGGATGATGTTGTTAGAGGATGCAGGTTTCCTAGAGGAATATGTGTTAGTAGCTGAAGTCAGTGAATCTGAAATGCTTGAACCACATACCTTGGCTGAAGCAAAGCAATGTATTGACTGGCCATTGTGGAGGGCAGCAATGGAGGAGGAGCTGAAGATGTTGAAGGGGATGGGCACATGGAAGATCATTGAGAAGCTGGAAGGTGTAAATGTCATTGGGTCAAAGTGGATCTTCAAAGCCAAAAAGGATTTGGCTAGTAATGTTATTTGCTACAAAGCTCGGCTCGTAGCACAAGGTTTTTCACAGGTTCCTGGAGTTGACTACTTTGATACCTATGCACCTGTTGTGCATCTTGCATCTGTACATGCAGTCCTTGCCCTTGCCGCTCATTTCAATCTTGAGTTGCACCAAATTGACATAAAAGGGGCTTACCTTAATGGTAAACTCACTGACAATGAGTGAATTTACATGTGGCAACCTCCCGACTTCATCCAGCCTGGCACCACTCCATCTTCCCATGTCTGTCATCTCCAGAAAACCCTCTATGGCTTGAAGCAGAGTGGTCAGCATTGGTATCAGCGGTTTGTAGAGATCCTAGTAGAGAAGTTAGGTTTCTGGAAATGCAAACTTGTGGATCAGGCAGTCTTTTATAGAAGGGAAGGAAGGGAGAAAGTCATGGTTGTTGTTCATGTGGATGACTGTACAATCATGGCAACTTCATTGATGCTGATTGACAGATTGAAGGATGACATGGGGAAACATGTTGAAGTGTCAGATCTTGGTAAGGTGCATTGGATTCTTGGCATTAGAGTATCCAGGAACTAGGAACTCAGTTTGGTCTTGCTATCTCAACATTCATACATTAATTCCATTATCTGGCATTATGGCTTCAATGAATTAACCCAGTTTCAATCCCCATGGACCTGAATATCCATTTTTCATCTTCTCAATCCCCCACTTCCACTACTGAAATTGCTGCTAAGCATGATGTGCCCTATCATGAGGCAATTGGCTCACTTATGTGAGCCATGCTAGGCACTTGTCCCAATATTTCATTCACTGTTACAACTCTTTCTCGCTTCACCAAGAACCCTGGACAGGAGCATTGGAATGCAGTCAAGTGCATGTTCTGGTATTTGAAGGGAACTAGGGATTTGTGGTTGATGTATGGAGGTCGGGGACACAATTTGGTGGGATATACAGATGCAGATGGGAATATGGCCAAGGATAGATATGCAATTACCAGGTATGCTTTCATTCTCAATGGTGGTGCTGTTTCCTAGGCATCCAAGCATTAGGAAATTGTTACCCTATCCACCACCAAGTCTGAATATGTCACTGCTACTCATGCTGTCAAGGAAGCTCTTTGGCTCAGGAATCTTGTCTTGGAAATCTTCTCCTTTTGCTACTGCCAGTAATCTTTTCTCTGACAATCAGTTTGTGATTGCACTTGCTAAGGACCAACAGTACCATGCTTGTACCAAGCATATCGATGTCTGCTACCACTTTATTCACTGGGTCATCAAGGAAGGTTCTATTCAGCTCATTTATTGTCCCACAAATGATATGGTCACAGATACACTTACAAAGGCATTCCCATTGGCAAAGGTCAAGCATTTTGCTTTGGAAATGGGACTAGGCTTGCTTTGAGGGGGAGTGTTGGAGATGCATACACTCAGGCAAAGCAGTGCCTAGGCGCAGTGTACTATTTTTCCTTTTTGTTTTTCCCTTTCATTTCAGTTTCTGTTCTGCTGATGGTCGAGTCAATGGAAGCTTTTCTATTTAGTTTATATATTTTGTATCATCACGACAGCCACCTCAGAGTCTTCTACACTACTCTGAGTGATATTGATTGTGTTTCACTAGCTCTAACAATCTGCTGACCCAAATGCTGCTTTGTGGCATAGTTCAATTGAATCACAATTTCATAATGATGTTAACTGTACTATATAAGTCTATATTGCTCTATTTAATTTATGTCATTGCCTGTAAAGGATCAAGCACAGATTCCATGCACTTGTAAACACTACTTATTCAATAACCCAATTAGCTCTGTTAAACCAGCACAGCCATTTAATACATTGCTATGACTTGTGAGAGTGGGCCACCACAATTGATTGCACAGCAATTATGAGTCCAGGATTGACTAAAGTCTTTGAAGCTGGCAAGGCTTATGTCCTATGTCTGTGGATGGAGCAATGAAACCAAGTTGATTTGAGCTGAAGGGAGAAGAAAAAAGAAAGAGAATAAGGAGAGATTTACTACATCTTGTATGCACCTTGTGAGCTCTCAAAATTTGTTGTAAACTGCTGCTAGGTGTCTCCAGCAAAGATTCTGCCAAGTTTCCAGTTTGGTGCCAATGTCCAAATTTAGTGGCTTAGGAATCAGTGTTCTAAGTCCATTCCAGGACATAGCCAAATCAAGATGATGCCATTTTGCTGTAGCACTAGGAGTGCTTACCACTGAATCATTGTGCAGCTTAGTGTTGGGGAGGGTCAGATCACTGGCCCATGACTCAACTTAACCCAGCTTGGGTCAGGGTTGGGCTGGGCTGGGTCAAGGGTCTGGGCCAGGATTTTGCTGACCCAGGTACTTGGGTCAGAAGTAAAATCAAGTTTGGCTACATCTACTGATTAAATGTGTTTCTTATAAGAAATGTTGATGTTATTTATGGTGATTTTGAGTTTCTTACTCTCATTCATCAGGCTCATTACAAGGGCTGACCCAGGTTTTGACCATGACCCAGCCCTCCTTGGGTCAGGGTCAGGAAAATTCTGACCCTGATCCAGCCCAACCTGGTCCAACCCAACCTTCCCCAACACTAGTGCAGCTGAGCAGCTCACCACTTGTTTTCTCTACTGGCCACATCTCTCTCATTAAATCCAAGATAGACACTTATTCTATAACATTTGCAAGGCTCTCGGCAATAGACCATTCATATCAACACTTGTAGGAAGTTCTGGGGGACAAGGCAATTTGAGGGCAGGAATTTGCCATAGTCAGCTTCATGGAGAGAGGCTTAAGAGAGGCACTATCAGATGATTGGCAGCTGCTGAGCCTGGTGATGCTTTCTTAATCCAAGTACTGACTGCCACAGCTCAATTTTCCAACTCAATGTAATTTTTGTTCCAGTTCCCCAGTTGAAAGTGTTAACAATAAAGATTGACCAAGCTGGGAATTGAACCCAGGTCCCTGCCATTTTCCAGGGACAGTGCTCTAACCAACTGAGCTACTTGACCATTAGTGTTCAATGGATGTGGATTCAATCTCAATCCAACACCCCCTGAAGCCACCATCCAATATGGACACCAGCATGACTCATCAGGGCCCCAACTTAGTCATCTAATTGCTAATCTGACTGTGAATCTGTTAACAATAAAGATTGACCAAGCTGGGAATTGAACCCAGGTCCCTGCCACTTTCTGGGGACAGTGCTCTAACCAACTGAGCTACTTGACCTTTAGTCTCCAATGGATATGGATTCAATCTCAATCCAACAGAACACAAAGTGCAGCAAAGGTGTGTCTCAATATTGTTTCAACAGGGACTCAACTAAGCCTTAACTCTTTCCATATTCAGACTCACTCATAAACTGCTTTGGAAAAGTGCAATGCTTGGAAGATGTTAGATCCAAGCTACTTTATGTATATAGATGGTGTGGTGTTGTAGTTATGAGAATTCAGTGATAGTTGAATACTGAAATACTAAGCATAGACATTCCCCAGGTCTGGGGGAAGAGGAACTACTTATTCAGTAACAACAACTGTGGTCAAGATTGGTTATGTGCAGAGCTATACACAGGTAGTATGCAGGACTGTAGTGATATGAACTTATACTAGAGGGAACTGGGATCAATGTTGGGGAACATTGGGGATAGTTCCAAGTGTAGTGTGTTGCACTCTGCCAATGCACAGTTCTTCCATTAGCTAGACAGAAGAGAAAAGATACAAACTATGATTGAAAGAATAAGGAAAAGTTACAGGAGGCAAGAGCAAAAAGAGAAAAGAGATGATAGTTCAGGTAATAACAGCATAAAGTTCCCTGGGGGAACTTTACTGACTTATATATGTACAGGAAATACCCACGAAAGGATCTAGTAATAGCTATACAGGATTGTCATGAGGGGATCATTTGTATCAGACATATTGTCAAGGAGGCATCTTGTATGACTAGGGGAACTGAATACATTAAAATGAAATGATTATCAAATGAACAAATACTTTGTGTGGCAATCAGATTGGAAGCTTGACATGTGAGCAATGGGCACCAATTGACCAAATAAGTACAAGTGGCTGTGTGAGGGGAAGAACACAAATGGGAGAAGGAAGAAAAGTGAAAGAAATAGGTTGGGGCATAACAGAAGAGAGTCAAAGTTGAAGCTCCTGCATCATCCTCATTGCTGCCCTCACAGATCCCTGCAACTGCATTTCCTAATGTTCCTGCTTCCTTGCCATTGTTTCATCAGCATCACCCACTGCCGATACAAACATAATATGCATTACCAGTGCCTCCAACCTGACCTCACAAGCTTCCACAATCACTGTATTTCCCCAGACTTCTGCTTGCTCTACTGTAGCAACACCCCCGATTGCTGACCCAAACTCTGAATTTTTCAGTTTCTGCTTTGTCATCTGTTTCAGTGTCCCAGTGATATGACTGCTGTCATACCATATACTTTTCTGAGCTTGACTCCTCATCAGAGACAACTACAAGTCTATAAAATGTACAGATTCACCTTGTAGTCTGGCAGTGAGTAGAGTTATACTCTCAGTACAGTGATTATAGAATCCCTTAGTTTAATTCTATACTAGCCAAATCAAAGGGACTTAGTGTTTTTCCAAGTGTATCTGACTAGACTTGCACGAGAATGGATCAGGACAGTGTGCAGGGTTATATGTCCATGGTGCCACAATGGTCAGAACTCTCTGGACTTGACACCTGAAGATGGCAAGGGTAAGAACAATGGGCATCTATTTCAGTGCTTGAGTGCTCATTTCAGGTTAAGTGCCTTTTGTACTCTGGCATGAATTGTGTTATTTGAAAGGCATATATCTAAATCCCAATTGATTTATTGTATGTAAACTGTGCAATATAAATTAAGAGACAAATATAAACTTCTTCACGGTTCAGGAATAAATTTGATGTTCCATAAACTTAAGGCTGCACTGCTGTTGTTGAGAATCAGTAAATTGGGGCAAAGCATGCTTTCTCATTGAATGGCTAAGGAAAATTGAACCAGAAAGCAACAAAAATTGGGATGCAAAGACGAGGACCTTCAATAACTTGACATTTTTGTTGCTTGACTGTGTCCACTGCAAGCTTGAATCAATGATAAAGGCTTTTGAGCCAGGCAATATATTGTTGGTGAGGAATCCACTTTTCAAGTGGATTCATGACTCAAGCCTACAGAAGAGTCATACTTAGATCTCTGTATCTTGCATGAAGATCCAGCTGTAGCGCGGAAGCAAGTAGAAGTAGAACATCCTTGACTTCATAGACAGGATAATTTGGGGGGCTGAAAAAGAGTTGTGAGTCAATGAAAACACCCTCAGGAAATCTGTAGCTGCAGCCGAATGTCTTGTGTATAGAGAAACATTCTCCGAATTCAGGCAGCAAAGAGGGCATTCATTTACAGGTCTGTTGCAAAGACATAACTACCCACTGGAACAAATAAGCGGGGAGTAGGGAAATGATAAATTTGGGGACTTACTGCAAGGTAGTAAAACTTGAGTGTGCAATCATGATCAGAGCCATAAAATTCACCCTTCTCCACCCAGTTTTGCAAGTCTTTCACTACTAAACAGTAGAGGAAAGCAAAACATTGTCCCAATCAGATGTGGTCTATGAGATGCAGGAAGCTTATGAAACAGTGGAGAGTGGCGAGTAATGGCAATGAGGTTTATTGATAGAGGATGTTTCAACTGACAACTGAGAGGTGCAGCACATGCCTCCCTGTGACATAAGTACACAGTTTGGCTACAAGAAAGTCCATGAAACTCAATACAAGAATGTGATTATATGTAGATAGATAATGGTAGCAAGTGTAAGGGTCAGGTAGAGTTTTGTGGAAGGAGTGACAAATGTCCATCAGATGCAATGAACTTCCCCACCTGTGTGGGCATCAGTGTAGGCTTGAAGTGCAGTGGCCTGGGATCCAAGCCTGAGATAGACAGCAGACAGGACACCAACAACCATTGGAGCAACTTGAGGCCTATAGCGTATCAATCAGTACATGTTTGTGTCTCAGAAAAAAAAAGAAATCTTACCAAGAGTTGTAAACCCCAACATTCTGTTCATGGGTGACAATGTACCACCTGCTAGCAGGCTGGTTGGGAGTGGCAGAGGTACCAGCCTGCATTGTAGGGAGCTGAGGACTGGCAATGGTCACAGCAACAGCTGTGGAGCTGCTGCTAGCAATCTCATCAGGAGCAACGGGAGTACCAACTGGCAGTGCAGGGGGCTGGACAGGGGACTGAGGACTGACAATAGTCCCAGTCACAGCGGCAGAGGAGGGAGCTTGAACCATGACAGAGGCAACACACAGAACACCAGGCATAGCAGTGGCTGCAGCAGTGTGGGCAGCAGTAGCGGCAACAGTGACAGGAATGACAGGAGCCATAGCAGGGGTGGAAGCTACTGCTACAGCTGGCTGAGCTGTAGCCCCAGTGGGGCTTGCAGCATTGGCATCATTGGATGAACAGGAGTGGCAGGGGCAGCAGCAAAGAGAGCAAGTGCAGTCCAAGCACTGGCTCTCATCAGTGATGGAAGTAAAAGAGTCTAAGAGCAATGTCAATAAAGAAAAAAAAGTTTTAGTATGGAAACTTACCGCTATTGCTAGCCTCCTTGTCCACATTAGAACCATCCCCTGGTACAATGGGTTAGCAGAAAAAAAGGTGACAGAACTGAAACATACCTGCATGAAGCAGTACAATGTTTTGAAAGAGGTTGGCCAAGGAAGCAAAAGCTGCAATGCTCTCTGTGTTCACATTGATGGGCATAAGGAAAATTGTGAGTTTGTGTAAGTTGTGTTTTGAACCACACTTTAAATCACCACATGATTGAATTGCTTACTCAGAACTATACAGTGGCTCCTGGCAAAGCAGCAGGTCAGTTATTCATATCTCAATTGTTAATAACAATTCACTGAGCTGTCCAACATCACCAGGGACAAATACTGATGGTGCCAAAACATATCTGGGCTACTGGGTAAAAATAAGAAACAGCAATCATCATAACTCTGGTCCAAGGCCAAATTCTCATGGCTCCAAACCAGACTGCCTCATTTCTTTCAAGCTCAAGAGACTCACACAGTCGGTGATGTCTGGCACATTATATACTGCAAATACTGGTCTGCATTTCCTATTCCTGGCATGGATACTCTGGATTCACTCTCTCACAATGTGGATGATGCATAAGAAGGATGTACATGCCTTTTGACCTTCCATTTCTTAAGTAACCTTATGATAACCTTTATCCTCTAGCAAATCTGTAATTGGTACAACAATGCAAAAGCCAGGAATAAAGTGCCCATTAATATTATCGTCGACTTGGGTAGTGGGTCAGCCTCTATCTCCACTGGACCTATACCAAAAAAGTCCACTCGCATGTGCACTCTCACAGAACAACAAGTGTTTCAAACAATGTTCTATAATGAACTTGTGAAGCCCCTTGTTGATACAGAAAAGAATCAATTGTGGGCCATGGGTGTGGATATTATGAGAAACATCTCTTTGGCCATTGCACAGAAGCACACAAAGGCCATCTGGAACATGGTCTCTGCAGATGTTCAGGAGGCTGTGAATGCTAAGATGGCCAAACTGAAGCTTGAGAAGGAGCAGCAGAAAGTGAAGGTGGAGCCAGGACTGAAGACAGAGATGAGTGCCGAGGATGATGTTGCAGAGGATCCATCTGCCGCCCTCAAGCAAGCTGTTACGAAAGCTCAGTATCTTCAAGGGAAGGATTGGGTTGAGTAAGTGCACCGGCGAGTCAAGAAGAGCTAGTAATCTGAGAATTTGTATTCCTCAGGTTTTTGCAATTGGCTCTGTGTATTCTCAAGCAAATAGGCAAACTTTTCAAGTCCCAAGTTCCATCAACACAGTTATTCCTGGGAATGGTTCCAAGTCTGCAGAGACCTGGCAAGCTAACCAATATGGTGTATGTATATGTAGTCATTAGTCTTTAATTTTGAAGTTCTGAATTCTCTTTTTTTTTAGTGTACATATTGGAATGGATGCAAATGGTCATCTATTCAGCGAAGCTTACTCAACATTTGACAACAATGTTATTGGTCCTTTTCTTGAATTTGCAAAAGAAAGTATTGGTATGTGGTTATCACCTTAACCGATTACTAGTTAACTGAATCCATTCAACAGATTGTGGGATTCCCTTGGCAAAGGAAGCAAACACTAACATGTCTAGCACCAGTGGAGAGCTTTCAGCTTCCTCAAAATCATCTGAAGGGCCTCCTACTCCTGATATTCCAGTGCCATCCTTGTCAACCTCGACTCTTGCTGTAGCCGCGACTCCTTCAATTGAGTCATCTTCATCAGTCTTTACTGGCACTCCTGTGCCCCTTGCAACATCAACAGCTCCTGTGTTATTGCTGTCAGTTGCAACTGGAATTCCTGTGCCATTGTTGTTGTTGTCGGTCTCAACTGGGATGTCTGCATTGACTCCGGCACATCTCTCACTGTCATCAGCACCTACATGGTTGTTCCTGTCCCCACTCACCTCAGACTTTGATTTGTCTTTGTTGAACTTCACAGACAAACCACCTTCAGAATTCCTGGAGAGTCTATCTCCATTCCTGTTGACTTGTTCACTGTCTAACAATTCTAACAATGACCCTGTCCTTTTCGAACTGTCTTTGTTTGTAGATCAAACCCCATTTCCCAGCCCAACAAGGATGACACTACCACCATTGTCTCCAGAAGTTCCTCTCAGTCTTGCGCAGAGTGTCAACAACAATAAATGGAGGCAACCAGGACCCAGTGATAGTGTTCTTCACCTGGGGCAGGTGGACATATCCTGTCTGGAAATCAATGTTCTTTGTTTCTTCAGGAATGGACTGGATGGAGCAAATCCAATTGCTCCCTTTGGTAAACTCGATAACTCTCCGACTCGCTATGCCCATAAGTGTTCTGGGAATAAACATAAGTCTGCCTCCAACAACAGTGACATTGCCTCATCTGTAGAGCAGGGTTCCTCCGTAGCACCATCTCAGCACAAGGCGAAACAACACAAAAGGGCTAGTTCAGACACTACCAGTGATATCACTCCTGTTGACTCAAACACTGGTCGTACCCATTGCCTAAATTCTGGAAATCGGTACAGAGCTCTCATCGATGCCCAAGGGGCCTCATCTCTGGGTACCACTGGCAAGGGAGCAATTAGATGGTGATAAAACCCTTTGGGTGCTTTAGCCATTGTATTTTTTTGGACACTGTATCATATCCTTACCTAATTGTTGCAATCGCTTGTACCATCAAATTGTATCTGCTCATATATTCTTGTTGAAGTAATAATATATAAAATTTTTCTTGGTAACTGTTGAATATACCATCAACAACAATAAATGCCTGCAACCAGATTCCCAGAATGAAATGCTACCCTATCCTGCTGAATCCCGCTGCATCAATATAAACCCAAAGGCCCAAGAACAACTCCAAGAACTGGAGTTGTTCACTGTTTGACAATGCACAAAAATATAAGCCCGCCTCATC
>KN834840.1:111310-177359 GCA_000827265.1 Collybiopsis luxurians FD-317 M1
GTACATTTTCCAGCTGAGAAAAATATTGCAATAAGTGATTTTTTCCTTGAGATTTTTCAAGAGGTAAATATAGTTTTTTGCTCTAGAAAGATATTATGTTAAATGTACAGGAAAAAAAAAATATTTCCTAGCTTTTTACAGCAGAAAAAGTCTGGCCCACTGGCAGTGAAATCCTCAACATGCTTGATCTCCATCTGTTCCCGTATATCCTGCAGGGTCAGAGCCATATGAAGGCTGGGATCTGCCAATTCATCTTCATTCTTTTCAACCAATGAATAGGTCAAAGGATCCTCCCTGGTGTGAACAAAATAGGCATTAGGGTGACCAGACAAAAAGATCACTACAGGAGATGTATTGCGAGTCTCAACAAGAGTACTGGGAAGGGAAGTGGTATCGAGAGAAGGAATAAAATTGGATAGGGAATCGGGAGTGGAGTCACTCTTTGTCTCAAAAGGAAAGGATTCAGATGAAGGACCACCCCATATGTCCATAGGGGCAATGGTGCTAGTAGTTACTGGTTCCAAGGGCAGATCTCCAATATTCAAGAGACAATGAAGCTCCTCATAAATGCCATGAAATTGAGATAATTCAACTCCACACCCCTGGGCCAAAGCTTCAGCAGCCAGTTGGAGGTTGTGGGACTCGATGAGAGAGTCTCGCAACTCCTTAATAACTTGATCCTGCTCCTTAATGGTCACCTCAGCAGTTTCATGAAGATATCTGGCTTCCTGGGTGACTTGCTAGGAAGGATCAGTGAGCCATGGAAACCTTACGACAAGTCAAAAAGACATACAGACAACTTGAGCATCTTATCTTCAAATTCCTGCGTGGTTTGACTCAAGAGTTCTCGCAACTCATGGATCTCATCGGATTGACCCTCGACAACCCTCTGCAGTTGCCCAAACTCACAATGAGCTTGGTTCACAAGGACATCCTGATCAGATATGACTTGAGAAATACTCTCAGCAGCATCAGCGAGATGATCTAGGAACAAAGCAGAGTCAAAGGGAGAAGGGGAAGCCATGACAAGGGAGGATCTTGAAATGAGGATAGAAAAATAGTCTCGAAAAAGTATCCTTTTATCAAGACAAGGATGCCCGATACGAACCTAATAAGGGACAAAATGTGCAGCCACATGCATACGCCTCATGGAAATTTTTGAATACTTCAATTCTCAGGAGATATCTTATTTTGAACCTGGGGCAACTTCTTATTTCACACAAAGGAGGGGCCCAAAAAAGAAAAAGATTTAATTTAGGAAGGGAAATACAAAAAAATTGGAATAAGGATCTATCAATATACAAAAAATCTATTAGCTGAAAGTCCTAGGAACTACTGGAAGAAGGCTTTGTGGGCGAGGCAGCAGCAAACTGCCCTCGGACCAACTCAAAAAGCTGTCAAAGTTGGCTGAGTTCATCATCTTGCAACTTTGACTCTTCTGCTGCGACTTGACGGGCCTCCTCACTTGCAGCCAACTTCTTCTTTAGCTCCTCTATCTTGCCATCCTGAGCTTCCAATGCTCCCCTTAATTGCTGAACCTCCTGTAAGATATTCTATCAAAAAACTAAACCAGTCGAAAGAGAAGAAAGGAACTTACCGATGACTGAATGTCACCTTTGAAATGCCTTACGAAGGATTTCAGACGAGCTAATTCCTTGTCCTTCTCCTCCAACTGACTTTCCCATGAGGACACTTGCTCCTTCAAATGGAGATTCTTGGTCTCCAGATGATCTGACTTCCGCGATAAAGTTTGATACTCCCAATACGCTCGGAGGAGTTTGTCCTGTTGAGAATCGACGATGTTTGCAGAAGTCATATTCACAACCATTAGTGACTCGACGAATTGAAGCAGGGATTCACTCAAGAATGGTACAGGTGGCTCGGAAGGGGAGTGCTGCTAAGGGAACATGAAAAATGGTAAACGACTAGATAAATCTGCAGAAGTGTGGGATTACGCACCAATTGTTCTTCGAGATCTGTGAATGCTCCTTGAATCATTCCATCCACCAGAGCCCATAAATCCTGCTCAAGTATCTTCTTCCCGGGACCAGCAAACAACGATGCCATCCTTGTAACCACACATTCTACAGCAGTCTGTATCAGTGAAGAGGTTAATTAGTACGGATGTGCAAAAAGAAAAAGAGTTTAAACCAAGACTTACTTTTGTCCCAAGTCAGAGAAGACCCATCGGAAGGGACTTGCTTGATGAGAGGTTCAAAAAACCACATTTTCAAGCTGGAAACCTTGCGATAGGACTGGTTATCGCTGGCCTTCCAGACAGGGGCAGAAGGTGTTGGAACAGGGACAGGGGGAGGTGGAACATCTTCAGGATAATCCAAAGTCATGGTGTCCAGCTCTTCTGGAGCGCCCATCTCCACGTTGACATCTGCGGCATTGCAAACAACCTCCTTCCCCTTACGATACAAATTTGGAACAACCTGTTCGCAACTTGACTCCCCTAAACATATCCCCTCCTGTCGAAGGAGCTGACTCTTTCGAAAGGCATTCGAAGAGACGACTAGGAAGATAATGAGTACTATAACAACACTAGACTCATTGAACTCACCAGCTTTCCTTTTGCCTTCTGAAACCCTCGGCCTGTCCGACAATAAACCTAATTCCTCAGGATGATTACAGTAGTAAGGGATTTTTTGCAACCCCGTTGTTAAGGCATTCCATTCCTCGCCCCGAATAGCAAACAGCCCTCGACTTGACATGATACAATAGGTGACAATGAGGGGGAGCTTAGCGAGGATGTGGAATTGGAGGAGATGAAAGATACTCTTGAAGGAACAAAACTTCTTGCTAGAAGGATAGTTCGCTTCGCAAGTACTACACGATAAAGAGTCGGGGTGAAGGGAGCAGGAGGAGTGAAGATTATGTGACTCGCAATATTCGCAAGATGGGTAGTTCCCAAAAATATTCCTCCACTCTTCGACATCTATTCTATCCAAAACCTCAGGACTCAAATTGGCGAGATAAGTGTCCTCGTAAATAGGCTGGAGGCCAGTAGGAAGGGAAGGGGGAATGCGGTCCGTAATTGAAATTGAGGGATAGCTAAGATGTGTACTGCACTCAAAGGCCACACGTCGCATCTTCTTGGCCGCTGGGGGAGCAGAGGGAAGAGCATTGGAAAAGGGAACCATGGATGCCAATTGGAGGGACTGCGGAATTTTGATAATCAGTCAGGGTTTTGACCCTCCTGAAGCACTTGAAGACGCAATGGGCTGGTCGGGAAACATTTGAGAGGACAACATAATGGTAAGAGGAAGAGAGGAAATTGACTCAAAAACCCAGAGTGCCAGCTTTATAAGGGCTTTGGACTTAGAGTTTTCAATCGAAATCTGGCAGCCGGCACATTGAAACTCAATCTGATGGTGTGGCAGTCACAACACCGTGTTGCATCAAAAACTATGCATCCTTTCAAGGGCTCAAGGCCCTTGGGGGGGGTAATGTTATGCCCTACGCTATTTTTTCCGCTCTTTCCAACCAGTACACTCACCCCACAACTCAATAATAGTCTTACCAATCAATTCAGCTCTCCAAATCTGACACGCATTTTGCAAGGCAAACTAACCAGTTGCTCAATCCAAATGTCTATTCACAAGACCACATGTCTTCCCGCAGCATATAAAAGCCTTGTACCTACATCTCTCACGCTAATGCTGTTATTACCTGAACTATCTTGATCTGTGTTGTTTCTGTTCTCTTGTTCACTAGTCTATAATATTATTCTGCTTAACACTGAGTCGAGCAAACCCCATTGACACCGAGTCACTGGCATATCCACTTCTACACTTGTCGAACCAATTGACAAGACTATTCGACTGCCATAGCCTTTCGAATATTCCGTCTCGTAGGGTAAACGGACACCGAGTCACGAACCTTCTGAGTCAACCCTCGTTAATACTGTCTTAATGAGTTCTTTTGATATACTATTTCTAGTTGCACCGAGCTACTAGATTTATTATTCGACACTTGAGGATCATTCCTCCACATCCAATACCAAAACTGTACAGGACTCGTTCACCTGTCGTACGTAGTGACTCCCCATCACGTATTCTGTCTCGGCTGTGGTATAATAAAATACTTTCTATTCATTGAACCTGCTACAAGCTTCTAACAACAAAGGTAGTAAAGGTCCTAACATTGCCCAGATATAATGCAACTGGCAAACCTGTATTTTTGAGAAAAGTTGGCAGTAATGTCATAATTTCTGAGCTTTGGGCATCAATAAAGACACTGACTGGCAGAATTAGAACTATCTCACTGAGATAATTTAAGAATTCTGCGCTAATTGCAGTTTGCTCTTGAAGCAGCTCCCATAAGTTCCAGTTGCTGCTAATTGGCTCATTGCACCAACAAATGACCTGATTCTGATGAGAGCTTAGGAAAGGGTTCTCAGGAATTGGAACTTGGGGGATATTGATGAATTTATTGAATTTGAATTCATACTGGCAAAGGACATGGAGCATGAACAATATTGCAGCAATTAGAGGAAAAAAGGCTGAGCAAGAGTTATTGGCAACTTTTCTTGCTGTGTCTTCCCTGTGCCAAGTTCTCAAATACCCAAACTGACAAGGGTATGCCCAAAATTGAAACCCTTCAAAAAAACACAAAGTATCTGCTCAAGTGTATCCCATTGAGCCTGCGGAGATTGTTCCAAAGTGTATGTATTGTTTGAAAGTTTCTCAATTTTGATTGCCTCAGGAGAGAAATTGAGGCATTGCAAAAAGTGAGATTTGAAAGGGTTCAAGCTCAGGGCAAAACCTAGGAACAGCAGTGTAGGCTGATATCAACTAGGTACATAAAAGTTTGGTGGATCTGAGAAATGGACACCAGGATTCCATCTCTTGTCTCTAGGAGGAATTTGGGGGAAATTATGTGGCTTCAGGCCAAAAAACATAAAGACATTATTATCAATAACGGCATGAAAGCCTTGGCAATTTGAGGAGTCAGCTGGAAAGTCTCGAGTGGAAACAAGAGGGTTCATGATGTAGAGTGACCTTCAGCAAGACTTAAAGCTTGGGGAAGGGATTTGGTGATGCCTCAGGTGCTTATTCATATGTCTCTGAAACCACCAAGTCCCATGCCGCTGAACTTCCCTCAAGGCTCCTTCCCTCTACACAACCTCTACATCACATACTGGTCTCTACTGAGCACAAGTCTCAATAGAGGCTGATTCACTGCTACTTACTCTTACAATTTCTGGAGGACCTTCTACAATATCTGCTTGTCACACAATGCATGGTTTGCACTATTTACATTTCTGACTTTTCAATCTCAAGCTACTTGAATCTATCCAGCAAACACTTGAAATAGCTCTGCCAGGTCACTATATGCAACTTTATGCATCAAATTTCTGGTGAAGGGGTATGGATAGCTGAAACAGTGTGCTCAGTGGAGTTGGTGTTTCTAAGGTCATGGTAAGTGCACAGACAACACAACTAAATGTACATCAGCTAACCAGCTGCATAGGATGACTTGCTCTCTGGTCATTGGAAACTGCAGTTAATACTTCCATCTTTCAATTATAACAGCAGCCCACTGTTACTCATTCTTGATTTCCTTTGGACTTGCACTTTTGTGTATCACTTGTTCATTCTAGGTACATAACTGGATCTTTTGAAACACTTTCTTCTTAGCCTGGAGTGACAGCTATGGGCATAGTGAAATGCTTCAAAAGATATGAGTACTGAGTGATAAGGACTCATTGGAACAGCAGCCCTTACCTTTCATACACAACATAGCTCTTCAAAGGAATGAAGAACATCTTCAAACACAAGATATTTATACCCCTCCGATTGGTATTTCTCTGACTGAACTTATGACTCGAGTGAAGACTTCGACATCATCTGACTTGAGTTGAATTTACACAATGCTTTCTGGAGGCTCTAAGGTTTTCTTGTTGACCATATGGATATACACTGACAATGTACTCTTGTGGACTGCGACCCTTTTGGCAAGATACAGAGCTGTGCTGTACTCCATTTCAAAGACTTGAATGCACTCATTTCACACTCCCAGACCTATATTCCCTCTCTGTCAGTAGCTCTTCTGCCCACCTTGGACAACATTGAGGCAACAGTTGTCCAAGACTTTGGTCCACTTCCACATGGACTGAACAAAACTCCTATTCAGAGCTTCAGCTTTGAATCAAAGGGTTGTAAACTGTGGCAAGCCTTCTTAGCCAGTAATAAGTGTGTTCTCAGCTAGTTGTGAGCTTTGCAAAGAACTGCTCTTAACCCAATCAGATCAGACTGACAGGTAGAATGTGTGAGTAAGGAGGTTGTCAAAGGTTCTCTTTCAGTGAACACCTTAAGGAAGCAACCAGTGAAACAAAAGGATACATTGTAGACTTGTCTTGCAGCTTCTTTGAATGTACTAAGGTACAGAATAGGTGCAGAGGGGTGTGGAGAGAGTCAATGAGCTTAGTCTCCTATAGAGAAGTTCACTTGCTTGGTGTCATTGAAGCAACAGATCACCACAAGCTTAGCTGGCTTAACCAGAGTTTGCCTGTCTTCAAGCTTATTGGGTGCAATCCCAAGGTCACTTGGATACTAGAAGCTTATACAGTGCAATCTGTAGGTCACTTTGGTTTCATTGTTGAGCAAGAACCACCAACAAGGCATATACATCAGCAAAAGTACTTCAAAGCCTAGGCTCACTTTGATTCCTTTTGGGAAACCTGGAGCTTCCTGGGCTACCTGATAGACCCAGGGTGCCAGAGTTGCCCAAGGTTGCCAGGAGACACCCCGCAAATCCTGTGCACACTCAGGCAAATTAAAGTAGCCCAAGGTATCCTGGGAATCTTTGAGCAGCCCTGAGAGCTTCCTGTGGATCTCTGAGTATCCCTGAGCATCCCTGGGCATCCCTGGGCATCTCTGAGCATCCCTAAGCATCCCTGGAAGGTATCTGCTTATGTTAAAATCAATCTTGTAACCCTCAATGAATATCTAAACCCCTGTATATCTCATCTCACATATGTTTTGAGCAATGAGGAATACACATTAACTTGATTACATGATACAATAGTAGAAATATAACTCAAAGATGAGATGGGTAAGTAGACAGACATTCAGTAAGCAGGAAAGTAAATGCAGTGTCAAGAAGATCAATCTAAGGTGATTAATCAGTGTTAAAGAAGGGGAAAAAAAGACAAGAACTCACCCTAGATAATAGCCCTCCTCTCTACACAGGTCCTTGCCCTCAAACAGCAATATAGAGGCACCTAACCCATCTAACATGGGTCAAAGTGGACAGGAGCACTTGTAGAATACCAGTATTCATGTCCCGACTAAAATCAGAGCACCCCCAGTCTCTGTTGTCATTCCACAAGCAGTGAATACTTATCCTCCTTCCCTACAACCTAGAGCATCATAACCTGCAGCTGCATTTGCAGCACCCCCTCCTGTTCCAGTGACTGGACCAGTAATGGTACCAACTACAGGACTTCCAGATCATAATGACAGAAGAACTCCTGCTGTTGCAGTTTGAATAAACATTGCAGGGAACAGAATATTGTAGAAATATGGCGCAGTGGTTTGATAAGAGTTGTGAGACTCAAATATTGGATACAAATGATTGTTCTGTTCCATGGTACTGGCCTCAAGGTAGGCCTTATATACTCCATAACACAGTATCTAGAAAGTTCTACATACTTCTACTATTACTATCTGAGTAATACTGTCCGCAGTATGTGAGTAATCCAACTTGGAACTACATGTGCCAGATTGTATTACTAATGACAAACTGAGAAATACAATACAAATGAGTCCTTCCAAGTAACATTTATGATGTTGTGTACACACTGCAACAAGGTTATATTCCTTACAGAACAGCAGTCAGTGCAAGAGGGGGTAGTCTACCAGGACTGCCCCCTCCACCACCTCCTGGAAGGTATACATATCCTCCTTTGCATCATACTAGCAATGTATCTAATACATGCAAGGAGGTAGAGGCTATGGAGGTGGTGGAAGTTCATATTATCCATCTAATGCTCCCCCAGGAGGATCACCAGGTAGAGGCCCACCAGGAGGAGGCAGAGGACCACCTAGTGATTGGGGAACAATGGACACTTACTGGAATGATCATCAGGGCTGGCTGGTAATACAGGGACTTCAAGGAGAGAGAGGTGAAACAGGTCCACCAGGATGAGATGCAAATCCAATCCCAGAATTTGACTGATGCAAGGATCAGATGAACAAAGAGGCTAAAATTGATATCAAAAAACCCAATCTGTTCACTGGTCCTGATAAAACCAAGTGGGAACTGTTCATTTCTCAGCTATGCAGAATCTTCAAAGTAAAATGCACCATCTACAAAGATGATTGGGATAAGGTTGCCTTTGTAGTAACATATTTAACAGATGCTGCTGCTGTGCACTATGATAACCTACTCAGACAACAGGATATGGGTGGTTACATTGTTGCCTTATATGATTGGCCTGCAATTGTTACAGAATAGGAGAGGTATTTTGGAATGTTTGACTTGCAATGTGATGTGCAGACACAACCTGATTGGATCTGACAGCAACTGCAGGAAATGTGGGCTAAATTCATTGTTAGGTTCCAACAAGCTGCATTCAAGACCAGAAACTATCCAGTCTTGAATGAAGCTAAATAACTATAGGGGGCATATATGGTGAAATGAGAGTACTGCAGTAGTGATTTGAATATTTATAGCAGCACTGAGGTGACCCTGACATATCCTGAAGTGTCCCTGGTGTATCCTGGCTGATCCTCAGACATCCTTGGGAGTGCTGTAAGACTCTCTAGGCAGCTTTCTATCTAATATGATTGGCTTAAGGGGTCCCAAATGCTCTTAGATATCCTGAGTATATAATCTTTCACCTCAGGCATTTTTCTATTATTCTCAATTATTGATAACATTCATTCCTTCATAAGACTTAACATTGTTCAGGGTTTTACAATGATTTCCTAATGACCTCTAGGGTTGCATTCACCTCTTAAGGTAGCCTCCAGTTTATACTTATATTCCTAGTTCACTCTAGGTATATCTGGTGCTCTCATGCTAATGCTATCTTAAAGGGGTTATAATTTATCCCTACTATACTTATGATTTGGGGGTATCTCTTGGTACCATGGGGCTACCTATGCCTTTGGAAAATGAGAGATCCCAGTCATCTCAACTTCTCACAAAGTTAAATCCTTCATTCTCAAATTTGTTCCTTTCCCCCAAAGGTGGGGCATATGCCATATTCCACTGTTTTACCTGACCTGGTCCCAATGTCTCCCATTGGTTTTGCTGTTCACTGACTCAGGCTGTGTTTCCAGGATCTGAATATTGAGACAAGAAAGGAATTCCCAGTCCAGTGGTATTTGGGGAATTCACCAAACCCCTGGCATTCCAACTGGGTCCTTCCAACTGATTATTCTCATGGAAAGCTTTGGGTGTTTCTCTCCTATGGTATGTCAGACTGTCAGTCCTGAATCCCAAATGATTTGGCCATAATGAGCATCCCAAATCATGCTCTGTCACTGTTTGTTTGGGATATTGGCCCACAGGGTGAGTTTCATTAGCAAAACAAGTTGTCAATACAGCATACTTGTCTTGGGCAGCCCATCTTTCTAATCATAGAGCTGCATTGAGAGGAATTTCACTTCCAATATGTACTTTTGAGCTTCCAGCTTGCAAATATTCTGCTCTGGGAGTGAAAATCTCCTGCTTGGTTTGGGTTTTGAGACTTGTATGAGGATCCCCTGTGGTCATAGCAGCTTCTGGCTTGTCTGCTACTGGTTCCATCTGGGCTCTTATTACCCATGAGCCTCCCACATCCTCATGGATTCTCTCCTTGTACTGCTTCACTAGGTGAATATCCTTGTCTTGAGGATTTATTGCACTCATCAGCATGTTGCTGGCATTTTGCAATGCCAAACATCTCACAGTTCTTTCTGAAAAGAACTCATTCTCCTCCTTTCGAGCCTTTCCTGAGGAGGATTTGAATTCCCAAACCCTGTTGGCTGTCCTCACCTGGTGTTCACCCCTTTCTTTCAGTACTATTAGTAGCCTGCAATCCAGATCAGTGGGTGGAAGTTATCTTGACTCTTCCAGATCCTCATAATTTGGAGTAGTAGTATTTCCCATAGATCTGCAATACTCCTTTGCCACCTGGGCTATTTTCTGCTGGTCCTGAAATTGACTAGTATAACTGTAACCCCCAATAAGGTTGTCTGCTCTCATGGACTGTCCTTGCTCCACTTTATCTAGTAATAATAATGTAGGAGAATTTAGCATTTTCCTCATTTTGTTATCCACTATTGTATTGGGTGGAAAATTGATTTGAGATCTTTGTATTGACTCGAGATGCCTCATGGTGGCCTTGTTCACCATTTCCATTTGTTCAGGATCCATAAGCAGCTGTGATAGCCACAAGGCTCCTTCATATTCTTCCTTCGACTGGAATACTCATGGCTAGCCTTGAGTCAGCTCTAGCTGCCATATGATATGGCTGACCTTGCTGGGAGCGACTCAAAACATACAGTGTCAAGACCAGGTGTCCAAAAACATGAGAAGACCCATGTTCGACAGGATTTTCCAGGTCAAACAGGTCTCTCTTGTTATGTTCCAAAATTTCCCCTGTTCTTGAGGGGATGGCACCTCTTGCTGGTGCTGATAAAACTGAACAGTTATCCATTGTAGGAGCTCCACATTGCTCCTCTTGTCTCTGGAACCTTGTAGCTCTAGCTGCTCTTTGGTGTTCTTGTTCCTGGCACTGTCTTTCTTGTTCACTTACAAAACATTTTGCAGATTTCCCAGACATCTCAGTGATGGAGAGAATGCTGTTATGCTGTTAGGACCTTTTACTACCTTTTGTTGTTAGAAGCTTGTAGTAGGTTCAAGGAACAGAAAGTAATTTATTATACCACAGCCGAGACAGAATATGCAATGGGGAGTCGCTACATATGACAGGTGAATGAGTCCTGTATGGTTTGTGTATTGGATGTTGAGGAATGATCCTCGAGTGTCGAATAACAAATCTAGTAGCTCGGTGCAACTAGAAATTGGATATCAAAAGAACTCATTAAGACAGTATTAATGAAGGTTGACTCAGAAGGTTCATGACTTGGTGTCTGTTTACCCTATGAGATAAAGACTATGGCAGTTGAATAGTCTTGTTGATTGGTTCAACAAGTGAGAGGTAGATAAGCCAGTGACTCAGTGTCAATGGGGTTTGCTCAACTCAGTGTTAAGCAGAATAGTATTAGAAAACTCGTGAACAAGAGAATAGAAACAACACAGATCAAGATAGTTCAGGTAATAACAGCATTATTGTGAGAGATGTAGGTACAAGGCTTCTATACTCTGTGGGAGGACATGTGGTCTTGTGAATAGGAATTTGGAATGGGCAACTGGTTAGTTTGCCTCAAGAAATGCATGTAAGAATTGAAGAGTTTGGATTGAATGGTAGATTATTATCAAGTTGTGTGGTGAGTGTACTGGTTGGAAAGAGCGGAAAAAATAGTGTAGGGCATAACAAGTTCATTTCAGCTGGTATCATTGTTCAGGCATGGAATGCAATGGGGTGAAGTTCCCCTGAAGCTGGTTCTAGTTGGGATAGTATTCCTGCAATCACCCAATCTGATGTGTAACATTCTAAGATGATGGGTAGATCTGGGCTGAAGTGTCCCCCTGCAATCACCCAATCTGATGTGTCACATTCTAAGATGATGGGTAGATCTGGGCTGAAGTGTCCCAACACTGGGGCATGCATGAAGCCTTGCTTCAAGAGATCAAATGTGTCCTGGCATGCCTTCCCCCAGGTCCATTGGACATTTTTTGGTAATATACCTGTCAATGCCTTAGTAATGCCTGAATAGTTGTCAATGAAACATCTATACAAGTTAGTGAATCCTAGGAAAGACTGTAGTTCTTTTACAGTATGAGGGGTAGGCCAATCCAGAATTACCTTTCCTTTTTTGGGGTCCATTGAAACTTCTGTGGGGCTTATTATTACCCCTAGACACTCAACCATGTCTGTATGGAAGCTGCATTTTTCTGGCTTTGCATGTAATTGGTTGGCCCATAGACATTCCAGTACTTTATGAATGTGCTCATGGTGTGATTCCTCATCCATGAAATAAATCAGAATGTCATCTAGATATATGACCATGCAAACATCCACCATATCATGAAATATGTCATTCATGAAAAATTGAAAAGCAGAGGGTGCATTCATTAGTCCAAAGGGCATTACTAGGTATT
This sequence comes from Collybiopsis luxurians FD-317 M1, assembly GCA_000827265.1. Classification (NCBI taxonomy): domain Eukaryota; kingdom Fungi; phylum Basidiomycota; class Agaricomycetes; order Agaricales; family Omphalotaceae; genus Collybiopsis; species Collybiopsis luxurians. Next base: position 123,536 of record KN834840.1, read on the forward strand.
CAAATGCACCATAGTGCATATGAAATGCTGTCTTCCATTCATGTCCATCTGCCACCTGAACATTATTGTATCCCACTTGCAAATTGATCTTGGTGAAGATTTTTGCCTTTTGAAGCTGGTCAACTAAGGTTCCAATGAGGGGAAGGGGATACCAATTTTTTTGGGTAATTCAGTTTAATGTCCTGTAGTCAATGCAAAGACATAAGGTTCCAACTTTTTTCTTGGCAAATAGAACTGGAGTGCCTGCAGGGGAACTTGACAAATGGATGAAGCCTTTCCCCAGCATGTTGTTGATGTAATCTTTCAATGCTTTAAGTTCTACTTCAGACATATTGTAGAGTTTACCAATAGGTGGTATTGTGTCCCCTTCAGTTTTGATTTTAATATTGTAGGGATGATGAGGAGGTAGCTCCTTGGCTTCTCCTGGGGAAAAGATGTCCAGGAAATCTTGATATTGAGGGGGAACATGTTTCTTTAGCTCCTCTACCTCTTCTGGATCTTGTTCTTTCTTCCCCTTTTGTTCCCCACTCCCCTTATGGCTTGAATCCTTTGTTTCCATAGCACAGAGTCATTCCCCTTTCTGATTGTCTTCCCCTGTAGTGGGTTTAATATGTATCATGTATGTGGGGATACCAGATCATAGAAGGGAGTCCATGGCAGTGGCTCCCACCAGACTGACTGACTTCCCTTTTGAATTTGCATTGGACTTTTGTTGGATTTTCTCCCTTTGGATTGTCCAGTGCCTTTTTCTTCCCCTGCACTGAAACAAAGGAAACAAAGGGTGAAGAGACAGTATTTTCTGAACTTGCTCTGGTACATGCTGAATAGGAAAATGCTCCTCTGTTCCCTTGGTCCATTTTTGAACCCAACATCTCTTTTGCTTGTAGAGGGGAAGTTTGGATGACTGTGTATTTGACTTTTTGATCCACACTTGAAAACCCTCTTGGAGTACCCTTTCCCTGAAGGCTGAATGTAGTACTCCTGCCTCCAAGTTTCTATGTCATTGTTTTGTTGAGTTAGCCAATCTGCATAAATCAACCATTTATTGATCCCCATCAGTATTGGATCTTCAAGCAGTGTTTCTGGTATTGGTACTCCCTCCTCTTCAGTTTAGTGAGTTGGGAAACTTCCCTTGTCCTCTTCTTCTGCTACATGTTCTATTGTGACACTTGGTTGTTTAGGTGTCACTTTTTCATTTGGCATATTGCTTTCTGTGTGTTCCTCTTCTTGTATGATTCCTTCCACTATTGCAGTAGATATTTGAACATTTTGCTCATGGAAAGTAAGCAAGAGGTCTCCCCAGTTGATATCTGGGTTGTATTCTTGGAACCAGGGCAAGCCAAGCATGAGCAGAGCTGTTGGATGTAATCTAGTAACCAAAAATTCTACTATGTGTATAGTACTGTCTGCAAAGCTGATACAATCTTTGAATGCCTTTGTAATTTCACCTGCTGATGTGGGTTTTCCATCAAAAAGTTCAAGGGGGATAGGTTCCTCCAGTTGAGTAATGTTCTGAGGAAACTTCTCTGCCAATGTACAATTGATGAAACTTCTTGTGGCACCTGAATCAATCAAAGTATTGTAACTTACTTTGTCATTAACATCCAAGAGAGGTAACCAAGTTGAAATTATAAAAGAATTGTTCAAACAAGATAAAAGCCAAGCTGGTACCCCTTTCTCTCCTGCAAAGGAGGCTCGACCTATAAATGGAGCTATACTTGTGGGACTCTGTGGTGCTCCTATTTCCACATTGGAGCCCCCTCCCCATTTCCTGAATTGTTCCCTGATTCGATTTGGAGATTTTCTAGTATTTCAACCTTCCAGTTACCATCTTCCCCCTCTGGATCTTGTATCCCTTCAAGGGTAAAGACAGCTGTCCTTAGTTGTTCACATTCTGTGCTTTCTCCATTTTTTGGGCAAGTTGAATTGCCTTCTTGTTGACTTCTTGGGAGATCAAGGTTCTTGGGATTAGCACATTCTTTGCCCATGTGTCACTTTCCCCCACATTGGAAGCAGAGTCTCTCTCACCTTCTTCATCTAAACTCTTCTTGTTGAGCTGGGGTGTGCACTATTCCTGCTCTTAGGATAGTATCCCCCTCAAAGTCAGCTAAAGTTCCACATAGACAATCATGTTCCCCTTCCTCTGGGGAGGAACTTGGTCCCTTATGATATGACAGGGAACTTTGTCCTTTGTCTGGGTAATCTCCTATGCCACCTTCCCATGCAGCAGCTCCCCTTTGACAACCCCTCCAATTGTTCCCCCGATTGTCATTCCAGGTGTTATTGTTCCAATTTGCTTGTTGTCTTCCCCCACTATTGTTCCCCTGGTACTGGGGTTGAACTGGTCCCTGGCAATGATTGGGGATGTCCTGTTCCCAAATCTGATTAAGACCTGGGACAGCCACAGCATGTGACAGGTTTCCTCTTGACCCATATCTTCATTGAGCATCCGCAGTAGCCCTAATAGATTGATCCAACTCTTGATAGCAAGCAGCCTGTTCCAAGTATGTAGTAGGCTTGTCTTGTTGTGACAAAACTGTAAGGTCCAGGCTTGCTTGTACTGCTTTTTGTAAGAAGGCAATAAAGGTGATATCATTGTAGCCTGTTTTGAACACATATTGCTCACCCCTTGGTCCTCATACTGCTAACCAACCTCTTCCCCCATGATAATAGGTGTCATCCATGGTTCCCCAATCACTAGGATTGCTCGGGGGACCACCACCTCTGCCTCCTCCAGGAGGGCCTCCCCCATATGGTGGCCCTCTATCCCCTCCTCTGTTGCTTGGAGGATTTGATCCCCTTGGACCTCCTGGACCACTGGGATAACTTGATGCCCTGCCATTGGTAATGAGCCAATGCTGCTGCATGGCAGGGACTCATGCCCAGCATACAAATGTGCTGGATCTTCTCATATGCCATCAAAGCTGTGAAATTTTAATTGCAATGATGAGTACAGGTTGTATGATATCACAAAATGCAATCCCACCTTAATGAAGCTTAGTTCCATTGGACCGGATCTTCTCATATGCTGTCAAAGCCTTGGAATTTCAATTGCAATATAATCCCATGATAGTTATACCGTATCCACCATTTAGTTTGAGTAATCAATATTATGAGACTAATACAAAATTGCCTGTCTAGGATCAGGCACAGAATTCACCACCTCAAAAACTCGGCATTCCATTTCATTTCATGCACTCGTAATAAGGAGGGCCTCCATTACAAATGGGTGGAGTGACTAGGGGAATGTATCCTCCCCTTTGGCTATAGGCTGGGCCTATCCCTGTTCCAGGGGGAATGGATGACTAGGAGAATCTCCTGGTGGAGCTCCCCCAGCCATTCATAATCCTGTCTGGACAGTTACTGTAGCCCTAGGTTCAGTGGGGGTAGTAGGTCCATTAATCAAGCCTAACCCTGTGTTAACAAATCCTTCTGCATGGCAGGATTGGAATGTTCTGGTTTGGTGGGGACAAAAGAGTGTTTGATGTATGCCATTCATTACTGACTTCAGTGAACTGAGCAAGTAACAGGGAAACTTGCCCTGTTGTAGGGATGATCCCCCTCTTCTTCTCTGTTCAGCAATATGCAATGGGCAACAAGGGGAGGCATTGTCCAGGTCTCCAAATAAACCCAGTAATGGGCCCAATTTAAGCCCAGGCATGTAATTGATGAATTGACAATTTCACCTTTTGCATTACACATGCTGGCTGCAGTAATTATGATCTGACAGCTAAAGTCTACAACTACACTTTGCAGTGGTAACTTTAATGAAAATGGAACTTCTCAACAAAAGGGGATCCATTTTGTAGAAAGGTATATCATTACTGTTCACCACAGAATGCTTGAGAGACATTGCTCTAGCATTTATCCATGCTAGCTGACCCACCCAATTATAGTGATGGTCTCTTATAAAGCAGGTGTATTGTTGGAACCACATATAAATCATTCAACTGAAAGGGTTACCATTACTAGAGACTATTATGGGTGACCAGCAGGCCAGACTGATAAGGAACCAGATTGCTCTGATGCCAAGAACAAGATGGCTATGGCCTTATGGAACCTAATTAAAGATGAGCTGACTAGAGATACTGAATCTTGGAAGGAAATAAGGTTATAGATCCCTTTTGGTCCAGGGGACACCATTCAATGGCAATGGGTAGCCACCTACAAATAATGAGCTGCAATATTAGAATAAAAGGGCACCTCTTCTTGAGAAAGAGATGCAACTAGATAGATACTATGAATGAGTGAAGCAACAGCTGTGCTGCAGAAGCGGGAGTGGACTATTGCTCAACCCATCCACACAGAATCAAAACAAATCTGATGTGAGTTGTTCAGGTTTAAAACTGAAGAGACTACCTATAAAGACTTATTGGAAACTTTTGGGTAACAATTAGGGACAAACTTTGAAACATTTACCTATAAGAGAAACTACAATTTGAAAGAGAATTATTTTAAAATGATTTGTATTAAACAGTAGATATTATTTTTGAGTAGTATAAATACAGTCATTAGTCTACTGTTTAATCAAGTAACCTTTGGACTGTAACAGCCTCTGTGTGAAGTGTTTGATTATTTTTCTTGCCCAGAACATGGTTGTATACCTGCCATGATTAGTGGTTGAGTTGCCCCTCCCATTTTTGATAAAAGCTACTTAAGCCTAAAACCTTTGACATATATTTTTGTTGAGACATTGAAAAGTTGATGAATAGTTCCTTGTTGTAGAACAACTTGGAACATTTGAAAAATACAGATCATTACCTATTCAAATAGTTGAAGTATCAACAACAAAAGGATCAATCAGGTTGACTGAATTGTCCTGGTATTGCAGAACCTTTGACAATGCACCCCTTGCACCCTATAACACAAACAAACCTCAATAACTGGAGCCCACTGCAAGGGCCACCAAGATAAAAACCATATAAAACTTTGATTGATAGATTGGTGATATTTGAATCAATGCACCACTTTTACTTTCCAAAATTTCACATTTCAGTTTGTCTCAGAGCACCCAGAACTCTCAAAGAGCAGGTTTTTTATCTCTAAATGAGTACAAGAGAATTGGCACTGTCTTCAATTGCAGGGATTTCTCAGAGCCCAGCATTTCTACACCTCAGCAATTGTCCCCCATTTTGCCTACAAGCACACCTTCTTTGCCAGCCAATGAGTCTTTTGACCTAACTATTGATGGCTTTCCAAGATCTCCAGTAGAGCTGACACAAATTCAACCAACTGCAGTCTCACCCATTTCTACAACACCTCCTAACTCACCACCTTTATCTCCACAAAACAGTTTTCAGCCTGATCACCCTGACAACTTATACAGACCCCATTCCAAACTTGACTGTTTTCCACCTCAATTGTCAAGCTCTCATGTTGACACTTCAATGCAAATGAAACTTTCTCTTATCTCTTGATATGGACCTGATACTATCATTGAACCTACTTTTGTTACTTTTTGTTGTTCTTCTGCTAATTCAGTTATGCCTTCTAATAATCCTATCAATCCTTCTGACACTTCAGTTAGGTTGCCTCCCTTAAGTGTGAGTGCCCAAGCCCAACTTGAACAAGTGACCAAAAAGCTACCAAACAGTTATAAGAATCCTCCTATATGGGACCTTTCACAACCTCATCTTCTTGTCCATTGGCTTGAAGCCTTGGAATCAATTTTTGATGGTGCAGCAGTAACCGAGGAGCAATTGAAAATAAAATTTGCTCTTGATTGGGTATCCTTTCCAATGAAAGATATCCTAATTTCATTCTCTTCCATAACCACACCTAATTGGAAATACTTCAAAAGAGATCTTGAGACTTTGTTTCCAGATACCATCAATGATGAGTGTGGATCCATGTACAAGCTTGAAGAAATCATAGATTGGGTTACTCCAATTACACTGCATAAGAGAGAAAAGTTGTGTCTATATGATATTGTGTTTGAAAGAGAAGTGTCTAAGCTTTGAACTGAACCATCTGTAATGATGAACAGGGATGCTGTGCACATGTACATAATGCCATTTGTGGAAGAAGCACAATGGTTGATTTGGTGGCAAGTGCAGGAGGATCTGGATTGTAATTCTAAAACAGGAACCAATGTGACCAGTGCAACTGTGACATCTAATCAACAAAAAGAGGACCCATTTCAGTTAGAAGAAGTGGTGAAAGCTGCACAGAAAGCTGTTGGTACTCCAAGTTATGACAATGTTTATTCCATTTCACAAAACCCACTTACCAATAGAAGGGGACCAATTAATCTACCTTGGAGTGCTAGTCTCCCTCAGGAAGATCATGGATTCCTGAAAGATTGGGGGCAACTTAAGCCTGAAGAGCTGGATTTTGATGGCTTTGCAGATAGCATATGGAATATGACACAAAGAGGAGAGCGTGACTGTCTTGAATTGGAACATGAAAAATTAGCAGTTCAGCAGGACATAAATGCTGCCTTTATGAAGGAAATGAAAGACATGTCACTTCAACTAGGGGAAGGCTTGTCTGTATTAGCAAACACTGTGGGTAGTATGGCTCAAAAGGATAAATTGGGAACAGATAATGGTTCAACTTCTAAATTGACATCATATAACTGAAGTAAGTCTGTTATTCCTAGAGCAGGAACACCAGGTGCACCAGCTGCATCAAGAGAATTCCTATGCTTTATGTGTCAATCAAAGGATTACCTTTTGCATTCGTGTCCCTGTTATCATGAATTCTTGAAACAGGGATGGTTAGTGCCAGAAGGGAATGATTCTAATAGGGTCAAACTTAAAGATAATCAGAGGATGCCCCAAGATGATCCTGAAAGGCTGCACTATCAACAGATAGAAGATATGGCAAAGAACTTGGGATGGGATAGAGCAGAAGCATATTTTGCTAATATTGAAGATGACAGTGGACTGGAAATGGATAGACAGTTGAATCCAGACAGTAGTGTAGCCATTTGGACCACTCATCTCAAACAAATGGGAAAATCCTTCAGTGAAATGATGAAACATGCCCCTAAGGAAGTGCAGGCCACTTACCTTAACCCTGGATCAACAGGGGGGCAATTAAATAACTGTTAGTTCTGATGAAGGGGCCTGAATCTGAAAAGGTTGATCCTTTCAGAATTGCTAAGACACTGGAGGAAGATACCCCATTAAGCAAGAAAAATTCCATGTTTGTGCAGAAGAAAGTCACCTTTGATGGAGCTTTGATGCCAACTGTAAACAGTAATCAAGTGCCAAAATCTACAACTGGAAAAGATCAAGAAAATTGGAAATCTGGAATGTTTTGGACCTCCCAAATTGCAATCTAAAGATTCACAAAACAGTGACATTAGAGATAATCAGAATAAAGAAAGGAACAATTTCCCCAAAAATTTGCATCTGCCTAGACAAAAGCCAAGACATAACCAGAATGAGGAGTGTGAGCTTCAGCCCTGACATCAAAATTCTTGGAGAACAGAGTTAGAGTCATTGGATAAAGAAGCACTAGATAACATTTAGACAGATCAAAGGAAACAGATTCCATTGGAGATGATTCTTCTACATGGGATAGAGTTAATACTCTGGGATTGAGACAACTGTTTGACAATGTGGAACCTATTCCAATGTGACCACCTCTGCCCAATACTCCCAGAGAGTAACAGACTTCAAGGGGGCTGGACTCAAGTATGCCAGGATATGGTAACCATAATATGTCCAAAATAGACCCAAATTATATTTTGCATAATGATTGTTATAAACCTGGTTGAGAAGAAGAAGTAGCAAGTAAAGTACTTGAATGAGGCATTGAACTATTGTTTGAGGAATTGGTTGATCTATCTCTTAAAATGCAATGGATTTTACAATGCAAGTTGAGAAATTGATGTGTATCTCCAAAGAAAGGCATAATGTCTTATGTAGCAACCCTTGCTGATGATGGAGAAATGGAGGTACCTGAATGACCAAAAGGTGTACTCATGAAAGGGGAATATATTGACATTAATGATCTAAGTCTTGATTCCAACAAAATGTTTGACATCTTACTAAAAGATGAGAATGGAATGAAAGCTGGATTGGTTGTGCACAGAAATGTGGTAGAATGCTTTAGACACGATATATCAGATTCTGACTGAAGAAGAAATATGACCATTGTTGCTAATACCAATAATGGCCTTCGAGTGGTTGGACCAAAAGTAAATGACACAGACAAAGTTATCAAATGCATACTTGACCCAGGATCACAAATTGTTATAATGGACCATTTGGCAGCAGCCTATTTGGGCATTTGTTGAGATCTGACAGTTAAAATTCAGATGCAGGACTCACATGGAGGACTGGGATCAACAGAAGGTCTTGCTCAAAATGTACCTTTTACATTTGGAGACATTACCATCTATCTACAAGTTCATATTCAAAACTGGGCACCATTTCATCACTTGATGGGCCAGCCATTTGATGTCTTAAACACCAGCAAGGTCAAAACCTTTGCAAATGGGGATTCTGAAGTTACAATTACGGATCCTAACTCAGAGCAAAAATGTGTTATTACCACATGACCCTAAGGAGAGATTCTGAATCAGGTTCATATCAATACAACTCACTATAATGAATCACCAGGTTTAGTCCCACCTGACTACAAAAAGTCAAAACTGGAAGCTAAACCTGAGGAAAAATTTCAAGTCACCTTGATGAACTGAACAATGATCAGGGAGAGGAAGAGATCACATTAGCCTTTCATTTAAATGATGAAGAAAATATCACTGTCAATGGGTGGAAATGATCTGACATGGGAAATTTTTTGAATGAAGAACTAGCTGAGACTTATGTCATTGCCTCACAATCTTATATAAAAGAAACCTTTAAAGAAGAAGGTAACTTTTTGGAATCATATCTAAATCATGAAGTCAATGAAAAGAAAAGATGTGTGTTTAACATCTGGAGAGAAGGTTTACAGCCTACAATGGAAACTTTCTACTCAAAAAAGGAGACTTCACCTGAACCTAATAAGGAACCTTTCATCAAAAAAGGGGAACAATTTAGTAAGGTGGCGGAGACACAGTCTAGTATGAATAGCAATCTACCCTATAAGGATAATAAACCAAAGAATTCTCTATGAACATTGAAGTGTGTAATGAGAAAACAAAAATATGAGAAGACTACAGAAAACTATAAGAGAATGCATTGGACACACATCAAAGGACAAAGTAAAACTAGTCTGAGTGGGTTCTATGAGTTGTTCTGTGTTTTCAGGTCTCAAAAATACAAACCAGTTGCAATTAAAGTTTGACCTGTTAAAGTTGAACTGCCAGAAGAATTCAGGGTCAAAAGAGAAATTACGGGTGACCATTTAAAAGGAATGCTTGAATTGTCCTCAAATCCTCCAGAATTTGAAGCTGGTTCACATTATTTGCAAGAAAGAAAGGAAATTACTGATAAAATGCATCCTGAAGGATTCTTATGGCCTGAAGAATGAAAACTAATGCATCATTTTATGAAAATACAAGAAATGGGATTTGCTTGGGGTCCAGAGGAAGTGGGAATGTTTAAAGAGGAATTCTTTCCACCTGTGAACATGCCCATTTTGCCTCATGAGCCTTGGGTTGAAAGGAATATACCCATTCCCCCTGGAATATTTGAAGAAGTGTGTAAAATTATTAAATCAAAGATGAACGCAGGAGTATATGAACCCTCATTGAAATGATTTTGCATTGTAAAGAAAGATGGCAAGAGTCTTTGACTCATCCATAGTCTGGAACCATTGAATAAGGTAACAATTCAACATTTGGGAATTCCACCTGCCATGGCCAATGTTGCAAGGCATTTTGCTGGACACATGTGTGGAGGAACCCTAGACATGTATGTTGGATGTGATGAACAACTGTTGCATGTTACCTCAAGAGATTTGACAACTTTCCAAATGCCATTTGGTCCACATAGGCTAGTTAAGCTACCTATGGGATGGACTTATTCAATACCCATTTTCCATGATGATGTTATCTATATTTTACAGGATGAAATTCCTCACATAACATGGCCCTATGTTGACAGCATTCCTGTTAGAGGACCACTGACTTGATATGAGCTACCTGGCAGAGGATATAAAACCATTCCAAAGAATTCAGGTATCTGTCATTTTGTATGGGAACATTTTGAAAACTTGAATTGCATTGTGCAATGTGTTAAATATGCTGGTGGAACCTTTTCAGGTACTAAGACATACCTTTGTTGTGAAGTCACAATTGTTGTTGGACATAAGTGTACTTATGAAGGGCAAATGCCTGAAGATAAAATTGCTGAAGTTATTCTGAGTTGGCCTAGGTGCAGGGACAAGACTGAAATCCAAGCTTTCCTTAGTACTGTTGGACAACTTTGAATGTTTATCAAGAATTATGCAAAGAAAGCACAACCATTAACCAAGCTGATGAGTAATATGTCATGGGAATGGGGTGCTGCTCAAGAGATAGTGATGGATATATTAAAGAGGGTGTACAGACTGTGCCAGCCTTGTGGCTTCTCAATTATGATTGGGATGTATACCTTTCTGTTGCTACATCATATTATATAAGGCAGTCAGTTGGTATCTCTACCAAAGTGACCCTAATGACCTTAAAAAGAAATACTATTGCTATTTTGGATCATTGACACTTAACAAGTGAGAGGTGAGATTCTTGCAGGCTAAATATGAACTATATGGTTTGAAACTAGCATTGGAAGCAAGTTATTAAACAGATGCCAGCTATAGCAAAGGAATGCTGGACCATCTGAGTTGCAGACTGAATGCAATGATTAACCAATGGATAGAGGATATTCAAAAGTATCAATTTGAGCTGGTCCATATTAAAGGACTTAGGCATGGCTCAGATGGACTCTCATGGATCACACCTGTAGGCTGGCAAACCACCCAATAAAGAGGTCACCTTTGCTGAAGGTACCCCAGGGATGGATGCGGGTTCATAACAATAGCTGGGAGCCATTTTCTTGGGAATGGCTAACTTGGCAGAGGGAGCAGAAGCAAAGGGAACTTTGACAGCTTTGCCCTTGGTGGATAAGGAGCTGGTGGGGACCTTGTTGCTTGCATCAGCCAGAGGATCAATATCAGAGGGCAGTGGCATGGATTTTGCTGAAGCAGCCTCCTTGTCAGTATACTTGGTGGCAGATTTGGTTTTGCTGGATGAAACAAAGTCCAATGTCTTGATTGATGCAACAGAGGGTGGGCAACTGACAGGGGTCTCTTTTGACTTTGCCTTTGAGGTGGGGATCAGTGAAGCCTTCTTCAGTTCATCCAACTCTGTAAAAGAGAGAAATGAGAAAAAATAGATGGAAAGAGCAAAATAGGTGATGTACTAGACCTTTTTGCCTGGGTGCAAGCATGAGTGATGCAAGGAGCTGGAGGTTTAGACTCCACCTTCTGCTTCTTCAAATGTCATGACCCTTTGGTGTAAGTCTCTTCCTGCAACTCATTGTCCAACTTGTCCTCCTCTTCATTGCCCAAGTCCTTGTATGTGGAATCCTTATCTTCAGGAGGGGACTTGGAAATTCATTTGTGCTAATAAATAAGGTTAATAAGAAAAGAATGATAAGTAAATAAGATGAAAAGGCTTACCTTTGAAGTTAGTGGACACTTTGAATGATTACTGACTGACATGTGTGGGGTTCAGCACTGTGGAACAGATCTCAGTGGTGCTACCAGTGCATCCTTAGTCTTCAATGAAGCGGGGCCAGCAGTTGGCAGAGTTTTCAACCTCTTTTTACCCATTGTTGGGATTTGAGGTCCTTTTGATGTTGGAGTTAGCAAGGACACTAGTTGGTCAGGAAATATGAGTAGAGAAGTGAGATCTTCAGTGAAGAACACAATGATCTCACCCTCCTTGGTGAAACCATTGAATGGAATAGGTGGTTCTTCAAGAAAATCTGTTCTTAGCAAATTGTATTTGTCCTTAGAATATTGAAGAAAGAAAAATAGAGTTAGAAAGATGAATAAATCCACTTTGATATACTTAAACTTGTCCATGTCAAATGCCCAGTTTGAGATGAGGAGGCATCATTGACCTGCAATGAGTGTTCTAGTCAAGAGCTCCTGAATTCACACAAGCATTCTGATAGCAAAATGGGGCAGTTGTGCATTCCTCTCCAATAAGGATGAATGTATTGCTGATAGAACAAAAGATTTAATTAAGAGAAGAATAGATTAAGAAAGAGACTCACCACTGAATTATCTACTACACAATACTTCTCCTGAATGGGACCTTGTTGCTCCAGAAGTGGAGTGGACTTGCAATCTTCATATAGTTCTTTTAGGTGGAATTGAATGTGGAGAATGGCCAAGTGTAGATGAGCAGTGTCCACATAGAAATACACAGTGGATTCATCTTTTGGGGACAAATACCAGTTGCAAAGAATATTGGAATACAAATTCTCAGGGAAACCATCTTTGGAAGAAGTCAGGCAGAGTTCCAGGTCTTCTGAGGGTGCACAATATGAGGTGACATTGTCAAAATGGAAAATGTTGAAGAATGATTTTTGCATAGTTGGTATTGAATTTTGTTCTGCCAATGTATATAAGAGGTCAGCATCTTGTATGGAAGAAGAAAGATATATGCCAATGTTGTCTGAAGAAGAAGACATAATGAGAGGGAAAAGGAGACTTTGAATGAGAAAAACTTGATCCCCATAGGGTTTACATATTACCAGCCCTCATTTAACAAATGGGGACTTGGAAATAATCTGCAGAAAGGAGTCATAGCCAGTGCAGGGTCCTGCTTCTATACAGGCATGCATTGTGACTTGAGAAGAAGTCATCAAAAAGATGAACTTCTTTGAAAAGTTTTGAAAACCAAAAATGGAAAAGTGCCAGGGCACTTAGATGAAAAACTCAGATCAATTGATTGGGGTTCCTGATTTTGAATAAGGATCTAGTTCATTGTGATATTACACAGGAAAAATAGTTCTTGAAAATGGAAACCTATTACCAAAATGGAGAAGTGTTTGCCATATTGAACCCACTTAGATCTAGAATAGATTGACCGAGGACAGTCAGGACACTTAGTTTGGGGGAGATAATGGGCCCAATTTAAGCCCAGGCATGTAATTGATGAAAATTGATGATTTTACCTTTTGCATTACACATGTAGGCTGCAGTAATTATGATCTGACAGCTAAAGTCTATGATTACACTTTGCAGTGGTAACTTTAATGAAAATAGAACTACTCAACAAAAGGGGATCCATTTTGTAGAAAGGTATACCATTACTGTCCAACACAGAATGCTTGAGAGATGTTGCTCTAACATTCATCCATGCTAGCAGACCCACCCAATTATAGTGATGGTCTCTTATAAAGTGGTGTATTGTTGGAACCACATACAAATCATTCAACTGAAAAGGTTACCATTACTAGAGACTATTATGGGTGACCAGTGGGCCAGACTGATAAGGAACCAGATTGCTCTGATGCCAAGAACAAGATGGCTATGGCCTCATGGAACCTAATTAAAGATGAGCCAACTAGAGATACCAAATCTCAGAAGGAAATAAGGTTATAGATCCCTTTTGATCTAAGGGACACCATTTAATGGTGATGGGTAGCCACCTACAAATAATGAGCTGCAATATTAGAATGAAAAGGCACCTCTTCTTGAGAAAGAGACACAACTAGATAGATACTGTGAATGAGCAAAGCATCAGTTGCACTGCAGAAGTGGGAGTGGACTATTGCTCAACCCATCTGCATGGAATCAAAACAAATCTGACTCAAGTCATAAGAGACTACCTATAAAGAGTTATTGGAAACATTTGGGTAACAATTAGGGACAAACTTTGAAACATTTACCTATAAGAGAAACTACAATTTGAAAGAGAATTATTTTAAAATGATTTTGTATTAAACAGTAGATATTATTTTTGAGTAGTATAAATATGGTCATTAGTCTACTGTTTAATCAAGTAACCTTTGGACTGTAACAGCCTCTGTGTGAAGTGTTTGATTATTTTTCTTGCCCAGAACATGGTTGTATACCTGCCATGATTAGTGGTTGAGTTGCTCCCATGTTTTTGATAAAAGCTACTTAAGCCTAAAACCTTTGACATATATTTTCATTGAGATGTTGAAAAGGTGACAAATAGTTCCTCATTGTTCTACAACGAGGAACATTTGAAAAATACAGATCACTACCTCTTCAAATAGTTGAAGTTTCAACAACAAAAGGATCAATTGGGTTGACTGAAATGTCCTGGTATTGTGGAACCTTTGACAATGCACCCCTTGCAATCTTTAACACAAACAAACCTCATTACTGGAATGTAATTTGTCTTCCCCTCTTTGTTCATTGTTCTTTCCCACTGACTACAGATCATAGAAACACTGGAATGAATGTTGAAGGTTTCTAGAAACCTTCCTTTGCTATCAGTGATTTCTGTAGGCCTCAGTCCATGTCAATAGGATGGGGATTCAGATTGATAGTGTTCAACAACTGGCAGTAGGTTATCAGGCATTCCAATTGATGTCAACTGTGGCACTTGACCAGGGGGAATGTATGTTCACTCCCTTTCCAAGCTTAATTGCAGTTGGAATTGATATGCCATGCTAGGGTCTCTATCAGAAGGAGAAGGGGAAGTGTTCCCTTGATTTGATCCATCAGGAAAAATGCCCTATTTCCCAGAGAGCCAGGGCCAGCCTAGGGACACCCCCCCAATCCTAGGAAACCTCAGGGATCCTGTGAAGCCTGAGTGCAGCCTGAGCTGACCTCAGTGGCCCCAGGGATCCCAGGCTGCCCCAGGGATTCTCAGGATACCTGAGGTTACTTAGGATTGGGGGGGGTGTCCCTAGGCTGGCCCTGGCTCTCTGGGAAAAAGGTACTTTTCCTGATGTCAGGGAAGCTCATGTTCCCCTTGAATAGACAACAATGACTGCCTCAAGGCAGTTTGTTGTGGGAGTCTGATGGTAGCACTTGGAGCATCACCACAAGGTGTTGCATGTGCTACCCCAGGTTCTGGATTTCATTGGGTAGGGGTAGACAGTAACATTCTTCCCCCTTGTTTGCTGGGTCCTATGTTGGCTCCAGGCATCTCAATGACAGTTGAGATGCTGTTATTTTGTTAGACCTGAGCTATTTCATGTAGATAGATGGTGTGGAGTACACCACTGTACAGGTTAATTGAGGAGGTGAATCAGGGGGGTTTTGAATGGAGCGCAATGTGTTGCACAGGAAGCAGTTAGTTTGACTTGATGGCTATGGGCACTTATTGACCAGAATAGTACAAGGTGGCTGTGCAGGGGGAAGCTGGATTGCAAAACATAGGGAAATTGTGAAGAAAAGCATTCAGTGCATAGCAATCTTCTACTCCCATAACTGTCACATAGCCATTGTCTCCAGTAGCATTAGTCCCTTTTGCAGTTCACTACAGTATAAATACCTACCACCTGTAATGTGGATCCCCATCTTGACCTCTCTGTTGATTGCAACCAGCCTCTGCTTAACTGATTACTGTGCTCTTGAAAGTCACTCCACTGCATACTGCTTTGTGACATTTGCAGTCTAGTTTCTGGGAGTTTCAAATGAATTTTCCTAACCAACTGAGTCCAGTGGCTGACACAAGTGATTGTAGCTATTAATAGCTAAAATGCTTTAGCCCCACCATAGATTTTCACTGCTCTACCAAATTTAAATAGGCTCAATATCTCAAGCTGCAATTTCTCCTACATACTGTTACACCTTTTATACTGGTACAAATTATAATTTCTATGTTTTTAATAATGTTTGTCAGTACACCTAAAGAAATTTTATAGAATAAACTATTCTTGTTCTGTCTCATTCAATGAGTTGCCTTTTTGGTTCATTGAGTTATCATTCAGCTGCAGGCCAAAGTCTGAATCTGCTTCTGCCTCATCTGCAACCATCTTTTAACTTATCAGCTTTTTAGGATTATTTGTCAACTTGAGTTATCTTTGGTTCTTATCAAAGGTTCATTGGGCCAAGTCTTTCTTTTTATTTGCCAGCAAATGTAATTATTCCCTTTACTTGACTGGCTCCTCTCTTCGACATTGTACCATACCTCAGCAGCTAATAATAATATTACCAAGGGTGTCTAGAGCTCAGGTTGTAGAGTTTAGCCTCAAGTTAGTCAATCTGTGTTGCATCCATTTCAAGCCTCAGTGAAGTCAATCATGACTTCAGTGTGATTGTAGTTTTCTCAATGAGTCAGCAACTCAGCCATTAGAGCCTAGCTCACCACCCATCCATTTGTTAAGTCAAGTTCATTGAGCCCTTTCAGACTCATAGATTGTTTTATCAAAGGTACATGAGCATGAGTTGTTATATCCCTATGAGTAAAGTCCCCTGTCAACCGAGGCCATATGTGTTTCCTACAAATGAATGAACATTGCTGACTGTGATCCAGACAGTCTTTGATGTGCTTTGTACATCACTCAGGACTTATGGTATTAGTGCATCACAAGGTACCCAAAACATTTACTGTCATTCAGCTACCCTTATGAGTACAATAGGTCTCCTCTGGATCTGACTGACAGCTTGGGCTCACTACAGTCCTCTTTGATTTTGATACCAATAAATTGAATACACAAAACACAGGATCCAGTGTTTTGGTACTTTCAAGCTGTGGCCAAAAAATCAGCTTATTGGGGCCTTTCTCCACCAATACCTCCTATTAGTCTCCTCTAAGCAGACTACAATATACTCTGATGATCCATAGGATGCATGTATATGTTCTCTGCAAGAAGCCTGGGGGTTCAGCAATGCCAGAATTCCATTTGATTTTGTAAGAAATGGATCACAGCCACAAAATTTGAATGGATTGAACAGGTGGCTATGGACCTATTCTTATGTCATCAAATCCTGGCATTGCAATCCCTGTGCCTACTCTAGGACTAACCTCCCATCATTTACCTTCTGGAGCTGCCCTCCATTGACATTAAAACAGTGGTCTTACCTTGTCATGCTGGCTTTACTGAACCATGTAGGTCCCCTTGCATTTAATTCAACAGACTGTGTTCTGATTTACATGTCATTCCAGATAAACCCAAACTGAGCAGCAAATCTAGGTGAAATATAAAGAAATAGAGAAAGATTCATTTTCTGGGATATGTTGCCTGACCAAGTTTTCAGTGCATTGGCTAAATCCATGTTCTTATGTTCCTCTTGTGTGCATTGAGATGTCACATCACAGCTCACCTTATCCTGCACTGGCTGGTGTGACTAGCCATGCTCAACTACTCCCAAGCTTGTCCTGGACAGAGCAGCCAGATTGAGCTTGTCCCCTCTAGATAGTCTAAACCAGTCAAATGATAGCATCCTAATGATATCTGGCTCATAATACTTTGGGCTTGCACCTGTAGCACAATACTAGTCAGTTCTTGTCCAGATTTATTGTTGGATGACTGTTGCTTTGGGTTCTAAGTTCTTCCTTTGACTTGGCTGACTCCATTTGGGTGGACTAAGGTCCAGGTCCATTTGACTAAATGAATCCTAGCAATCCTATTCATTCCAAAATTCTGGCTGGGACTGGGTACCCAACATATTGTGTTCAGATCATCTGTATGCTTTATGAGGTTTCCTTCGCCAACATTGGCCAGAGTGTAAACTTGTTCCTCCTATAGTTTGTACCCTGAGTTACATGAACTATGTGTCCCCTAGTATGGAATCTCAACCACATCTGTAGAGGTAAACTCTTAATACTATGGCTTTTGACATGCTGGGTGACCATCATCAAGGTTAGGTACTCCTAGAGACCACAGTGGGCTGATATACATGGATACCATAGCTGAATTCATCCCATTTGTACATAGACTTCCATAGTGAGGCTTTGACTAGCTGGCTTGGGTGGGCCACTGTCCTCTGAATTCATTTTAAAGCCCAAATCATCAATCCAAGGCTGTTTACACATTTTTTTGTGTAGGCTCAGCAGTGGCAATGGAGCAAACTATTGCATCTCCTCCTCCGGCTTCAGTCTTAGTCTCTACACATGACAGAGCTTCACTGGGCACTGCAGTTGCTGGAGGTCTACACCACATACTGGGCATGATGTGGACTTGCACACTCAACAGAGCATTAAGCACTAAAGATGTACATACAGCCTACATACTCAACCTAAAACTTGATTTCAGCTGTGAAGCCTAGCAGACCTATACATTGATCTGCTCATCAATTAGATCATGTGCTAATAGTGTTCTCATGGCAATGATGCTAACTAAATATTGCTTAACCTATTCACTGCATATTGCAAACAATGAGTTCAAATTCATCTCCACTATTGCCTCACTATCTGATATCGATGTTACTCTCACTCATACACACATAGCACAGGTTTCATTCTTGTTATGTAAACTCCAACCATTAAAAACTACCACCACAACTTTTGAAATCTGCATATGTACCAACAGTTAGTATATACAAGTTCTTGGTTGTTGGGGCTTCAAGGGCATTGATTCAATTACAGGAAACTCACGCGCCCTGCAGGGTTGTATTACACATCACCTAAAGTTAAGGTCATAAGCATCCAGTACTGCCAGTACACTCTGTTGAGCCCATACTGAAGATGAATTTGAATAACTGTAATAATACTCCTCTCCTGTATAAGAACAAAGAACAATGCATTTCTTGAATTCCTCCCCATCTAGTTGGATTATCCCAGTACAGTCTGTCTCTCTAGTCGTTCATACTACCTCCAATATCTGGCGAGGCATTGGTTCTGCATGCCATATGGTAGATTCTAACAAGGTTCAAGGAAGGGCAGAATGGGTTGGTTCCCAAAGATCAGTACATCTATGCTTGAGAATATCAAAAAAAAACAGCCAACTGACAAAGCTACTTACATCCATAATGAGAATGCTCAGTTGAACATTATACATGACAATTCCTACAAAAAGTGTGTATTAATGATCAGTGGACTGTCACCACAGTGGCATCATATGGATAAAATATTGTGCAGAGTCTGAAACAGCACCGCGATCGCATGCCATAACACACACTGATACAGAAATCACCATGAGGCTTACTACCCAGGTCCCACATATATGCACACATTTGGAATGCAGAGAGTAAAACCTACATGTCTTTAAAATAATTCAGAAAGATTATTTGAATTTAGATCTACTATCTTGTGGACCTACAGCTAAAGAAATAGGAATCAATACCTTAACTTGGTAAAGGTTAGATCCCTTGAAGATATAAATACATTTGGGTAAAGAAAATTTTGATCCATTGACACACCCAAAGTGTAGCTGGCACCCACGAACACATGGATATGCTGTCTTAACCAAAATGCCATTATCATTATTGAAGGGAGTCGGAACTTGGATTCTCAATAATCCAGCGCCTCGGAAGATATCATAGATTGTATGAACAGCTAGAAAGAGAGACTGGGCTAGGGAAAACCCAATCAAGCGGAGTGTTTGTAAAAGGAATGCAAGCCGTGCGGAGGCTTTTATTGCTAGACAATGGAGGGGAGCATTGTGAAACTTCTACATGTTCTTCTTAAATATGATTTCAATGATGCGAAGCGGAAGAGCAGTAAAGAATGGAATACACGCCCCTGAGAGAGCCCTAGGAGAGAAGAGAACAAATGACAATGGAAATAGAAGTTTACAGAAAGAAATTGTACAGAAAGGGCTTAGAAATCGAACTGGCAATAATTATAGAGCATAGGGGTGGTAACAAGTATGTTACTTCAGGAACGCTCCATCATGTCGTGGGAGATGGATCAAGGCAAGCCCGATGCATGAGCAACCCGCGGACACCATTTGAATAGGCTTCAAAGACGTGGATTTACGTTGCCTAATTGCCAGAAGGCGAAAAAGCGACAGGATACACGAGCAAGTTATTTTCTGCCATAGATATCTCATAACGATCGCTAAATGCTGCTATTCCCATTTGCTCAACATGTTCGGCTGCCTTGGTACAGGACGTTTGCTAACAACCATTCTGCCATGAAATGACAAACGTGGGCACCGTTAATCAGGCGCTTGTTCCTCTTAAATATATTTGTTCCTGATGAAATATTGGTGCCCGAGTACTGTATGATTACGGCTATAAGTGGAGAGGAATTCGCTGGCAACTCAAAGGCAAGCCTTGCTCTGAAGCCTCTTTACCGCCGTCATGGTCATCATTGGAGATTTCCGAAACATTGATGATTATGGAAAGCCGGAAGGCCTCGCTCTCAAGCGAGTGATCCACTGATGGTAACGTACAGGGACCCATGTCACTCTGTTCAGCACTTGATAATATCAATTAATTTGATGCACGTTGCTATATTAAACTCACCCTCCTCGGAGGAGGGTCTTGTGGTGTAGAAAAAGGCCCAAAAGTTGAGTAAATTTGTGAAAATGGTATTTAGCTCTCACTTCCCTGGCATCTATTATTACAAAATTGTTAGTGCCGCGCTTGCAGCTGTCTGCTACTCTCATCCAGATGCAATTAGTAATTACAAAGTAAGTGCAATACAGTAGACTCTTCTACTGTAGTTAGGATCAGTTTCGTATCTACATTCATCATGAAAAGTCCATCTGTAAGTGTAATCTATAAGGGTCACATGTCTGCGTAATAATTTTGTGTCTTCTTTTGGTCCATGTTCAAAATTTATTTTTGATCACAAAGTGACAGCTCCAAACAGCAGCGAAAGCAACTGGTCAACTGCCAATCACATATAAAGAACATCACCGCTTTCCTAGTTTGACTAGATAGAAAACTGTAAATATTGTTATGATGATTGTATACAACAAAGACCGGGTTAAGTGACCGTTTACATCTAACTGTTTTCAAGCAAGAATAATAGAGCCAGTCCCAACATTGAAAGAAGAATTTCTAATACCTCTCGCGGAAATCCGGATATTCTGTTTCTGATATACATCCTTTATAACACTACAATCCCATGTTGGGGGCAGTGGAAATGCTCCCCAGTTTTGTTGTTGTACTCTTAAAATTGTTGTTGCCATTCTTCAAGAGACTCAGAAGTAAAATCACTGTTATCATCCTTCAGAGGTACATCAGGCGGCAGTTCAGTCCTAGGTTTGCAATCAGCAACAGGCTCATAATCTGTACCCGGTAAAGAAAATTGTATTATACTTTTATGAGTCCGGAACGAAGTGTAGGAAGCATCCTTTTGCAGGAAATTGGGGTCCTTTTGCTGACCAATTGCTTATGTTTTTCGCCATATTGGGAACATCGGGTTTTGTCAGCTCCTTGCACCAACCTTGCGCAAGGCCTTTCTATCATCTCGGCGCCTTCATCTGCTTCGATTGCTTAGCGTTCGAACCACACAGAGTGTTTAGCCAGCGAGAATCAATCATACGGTTGTTTATATAGTTGAGCGCAAGGAAAAGGAAGTACAATCAATGCGAAAGCAAGAAAAATGCATGAAAAGCACATGAAAAGAAAAAGAAAGGCAACAGTAGGATTTTGCTAGAACTGCCCGATTCAATGTCAACGGACCTTTGTGAAGCTTCTTCATGCACATCTATGTGATTGCAGGTTTGGTTTCTATGTCCACACTGCATAGGCTCTGATTTGCGACTGCGTGATAGGTGGTATCTGGACTTGTACATTGCTGGGCAAAGCCTCAAGGCGGCCCTCTCTCTCACATCAAAGATCACATACTTTAGCATGTACCTCTGAAAGATTTAATCCACCCCAGAGAGAAATTAGGAAAAGGCGATGAAAAACCCTCGATCGGTAAACTCAGGATAGATAAGATGAATCCAAGAAGAGCAAAAAACAAGAACTTAGGGAGAACCAAGATGAGATAATTGGAAATGACTCACAGCATCCTCTCTGAATTTCTCAATAGCCATACAATGCGAATCATGATACATTGTTCCATTTGATTGTAAATCAGTGCAAAAGCAAGCAGCTGATCTTTTGATGCACAAACTGCCTGTGACTTTTGATAGTCACTTGAAGAGATGAAATTATTGGTACAACTTACAAGCAAGATCATCAATATGCTGTATATATGCAGGCAAAGACCAGCAAGGAGCAGAACTGGACACTGAATTTACTGTGTCGAGACTCACAGTTTCTAGTTCGGGTGCCAACAGATGTATTAAATTCAGTGTGGACTTCCTCTCCACCCTGGCAGAATATTGACAACAAAGTAATGAAGCCACCCTTGCTCAGCTGTTATGTCCTACGAATTAGCAATAAAAAGGTATTGTATATATTAGCTAGTGGTTGAATTAGTAGAAATGATAGAAAATAGGTAAAATGGAAGAATTGATAGGTAATTTGGGGCAGTCCTAACATTGACACAGACAATATGTCACTAGAGATATTCACATCCTGGGCATCTCAGTTTCGGAGCCAGGCTGGTAAATGAGCCCAGTACACATCCACATTTGCATATAGTGCTGCAATTAGTTAACTGTCAACTCAGAGCTATGAATCCAGTAAGAGGATGTCTAGTATGTTCAATACCGACATGCTTTGCTTGTTCATAAAAGGAAAATTGAAAGATGTCATTGTCTACATTGCATGGATATCAATAGACTCATATTTTCAGATACAAAGTGGCAAGCCTTGGAGGCTGGTCTTATATGCCACTCTTGAACCCAAGTGCAAGAGGTAGTTCCACAGTAGAGCCGCAAAGTTTGCAGTTTTGATCAAACCTTTTTTGGACATATTTTCTTTATTTCCTTGACCACTTGTACTACGTACTCTATATAGTTATTTTCCGTGCCTCCCAACACCACTTACCTGCTATAGCGCGGCGCTCTTACCATTTATTTAACTCGCTTACACTATATGGACACTTAAGGACATACCGAGCTTTTAATAAATCTCGTCATGTTTAGTCCTCACATGAATTTATGAACAAAACTCTGCTTAAGCTACGTAAAGCCCCACAACAAGCTCTAGCCACTGTAGCGGTTACTGGTAGTTGACTTTACCCCTCGCGGCGCTATCTCACTTATTAATGATGGACTAATGAAAGTGAGTGTTCGAGGTCCAGTTACTGTATATAGCCCAATCACCGAGATTCTATTGACTGACATGACCAATGACAGGTCCGAAATGAGTGAGGCCTTCCGGCTTTCCATACATAACAGCATGAGAGACCGACATTTCGCACATATCAGCGAGCCAGTGAGTGCCTTCCTATATATGTATGTACGTCAAGTCCTCATCCACATATCGACTCATTTTGCGCGATCGACTACAGATAGCTGGAACAATAATCACATTCGCTTCGCTTAACGAATGTTCTACTTGGCAATCATTGACTACCGCGAGAGTGAACCGGAGGATAAAGTCGTTATCAATTTGCTCGAACAATTGAGTTTTTTTGGATTGTATTTTCATTGTTTAACTTAATTAATTCAGGCTCGTCTTCGAGAATTTCAACGTTCAAGCCAGTGGACAAAGTAACCAATCGGAAGATGAGGCCAAACTGTACTTCCCGCAAAGACCAAAAGGCAGAATGCCTGGCTCGAGCTACGAGTTGATTTCTGTTTCCTCAATTTTCTCGCTACTATTGTCTCTGCTACTTCTTACCGACTGATTCGAACTTGGTTCATCACGCTCTGAACATTCTCTGCTCTCGCTACATATGTAACTCGTATTGTTATTCTTTTAATTATGTATATGAATACTATCGTTGTCTACAACGAAGGATTTCGAATAGCGAAGTCTATACTAATGATTTTATTTTATTTTACTCGGAACGCCCCGTAGAAGCTACGAGCGTCTACTAGCACCTACGAGGTGAGCTTGCCCCAGAAGTGCTTACGAGGCAATTCTCGCCCACGAGGCCGCATGAGGAGCTGGCTCCTCATATCACGAGGACTCGAAACTCGTCGGAGTTCCGCGCACTTTTGCTCATCATAGTGTTATGACGGAGATAAAAGACAAGATGCCATCACAGGAGACCATGTTTCATGATTTCATCTTTCCTATCAGATATTAAGATCGATTACTAGCGAATACATGACATATGACAGATATTTCAAAGTTCCCTGTGTCAAGACCATGTTTTATGATGACAGATACGTCAAAGCTCGATCCGGCCTCATGTTTCTTCCCAGATGATACCGCAAACAAAACTCCGTGGCGCCGACCCCATCGGTATTTACTAACGGTTTTATATCTCATATGACTGATGTTCTCCCGTGTTCTGCAACCGTTCGAATCTCTCACAAATATAGAAATCATTCACGTGAAAGTTACACATGTACATAAATGCGAATAACCAGTGTTACATCCATAATTTTTGAAGCTTTCATTCCCCCTCCATCGACACTTTCTGTTGAACTTCAATTTGACTTCCACTTTGACCGCAATCCCGATCATCCAGCAGTACTACATCCCACCGACAATGGGGAAATCAAAGTGTACAAGTATCTAGACCTTGTACCCAAAATCCATCATTGTGCTAAATACTTCCTTTCCTTGATACCGATGGAATCCAACATACCAGTTGTAGCAATTTTTGCAAACTCAGGTGAATTACGAATGGTTTAATGTTGCACTGATACAAAGGTCGCCAGATGCATCCACATATTTTCTGACTGTCATGGTGAGATTTAATACCATGAAAATGGAATTAACCACCATTGATTTTCACATAGGGCATCTTGAGGGCTAGTATGACAGCCTTCCCCATATCTCCTCGATTCTCGACGCAAATTGTGGCACACCTTCTCGAAGCGGTGCAACCCAGCTATTTATTGGTAAATTCGGAAGGAACTGAGGTAGCACAAGCTATCATCAAGCTTCTGAAGCCCAACAAAGTATCAAAGCTTCTGGAAATTCTTACATAGGATGATATGTTGAGGCTTCAACAGCCAGCCACAGTTGAGTTTTCGGTACAGATCATTTTCAGCGGAAATGGGTTCCATGGTGCTGATACAGAAGAATATGGCCTCTTAATGGACTGGATAGGGGGCTCAGGATGAGTATGAGAAATGATCTGCAGGATTGTCCCTGCATGGATACCTCCATTGTCCTTGAAAATAACAGCACTGTCATGTAACTTGGAAGAGAATGTAACTCTTCCAATAACAAAACCTGAAAGATTGAGAGCACTGCAGAAGACCTTTCCAGCCCAATGGGAACAATTGACACTGTATGTTTGGAAGAGACAATCTACAATCAGATCAAGGTAATGTTGAGGCAGTGTAACTGGGGTTGACTGAAACCTAGTGGATGCTAGGACAGAGAAGTCTGTCCCAGCAAAGATACCACGATGGTCTTCCCGTTGTATTGCATCCAGGACCTCGATCACTGAATCCATGTCTTGGATGTCATGCTCCAGCAGTAGGTCCAGATTACCCTGATGACAGTATGAGTTTAACATGATCTCCTCCACCACTCCTATAATTGATCTTATTCAGCTTGGAGTAGGGAAATACATGTAGAACCTACCCAGAATCCTGTTGGTATTAGTTTGTTGCAATGTATGATTGAGGCACTCAAAAACAGGTGTACTCTGAGCATATAGGGGTCCCAGAAGCTTCAGGTCCTCAGCTGCATGAATGGCAAAATGATGATTAGGCTTCAGTTCAACATCAGGAAATAAAGCTAGAAGGCAATGTAGATATTTCAGCATCAATACAAGGTAATATTCCTGTAGTGGAAGGGATGTTTCATGCAGGTTGAAAACATGAAGAGCATGGATAAGATCCAAATAGTTCAGCGGCATTTGGAATTGCTGAGAATTTTCCTCATACTGATATCCCCAGATATGGATCAAAGTAATAACAAGATGAATGGAGCAGAGAGTTCTCCATTCATCGGCACCCAAGGTGCCCCCACTTGGGGTGCCCCAGGCATCTCAAACTGTGGCAATGTGGCTTGGTAACACAGTAATTTTCATATCAGCAGTGACTTCCTCTAGAACATCTTTTCCAATTACTGCTTGTGGACTTGAAGGCTGCTTGATCAAGGTATCATGGTATTTCTGATGCTGCAAGGGATGAGCAATAGGTATATACAGCTAGCAAGAGAGTGTCTCACCCATAATTTGAGCCTTCATGCCATCTCAATGGTAGTGATGTTTGCACTAGGAGAGATTCCACTCTGGAATGGAGGAATTCCATATTCTGTGCACAATCCTCAAAGTGTTGGGATACCAAAAGATTTTATGGTTCCTACATCTGGAAAAATCACCTATCCTCCAGGATAGTATAGAATGGCCTCAGAGTTGACCAGGTGACCAGGGGAGCATGGGACCCCTATGGTACAGAGGGTGCCAGGAGACACTCCCTCAAATCCTGTGTGCACCGGTCAGCCTCAGGTCAACTGAGTTAGCCTGAGCATCTCTGAGGCTCCCTAGGTGTCCCTGAGGTTCCCTGGGTATCCCTGGGCATCCCTGGGCATCCCTGAACAATCCTGGGAAGAATCTGCTAATTCTGATATTACATATGCATATATTTGTAATCATTCTTCTGTCATTCTTACAATGGCATACAAATCTTGAGAAGGAGGAATGAGATATATTAACATAATAACAGTACATAATACACCAGTAAATTATGTAGGAAGAACAAGAATGAGATATGGGCACCAGATGTAGGAGAGAACTCTAAACCATTTATTTAGCACCAAGGAATGAAAAAAAAAGGTCAAAAACTCGCCAGGAATATCCCATCCTTCTCCACTGCACCTCACTTGTCTTTATATCCTTCCCCATGAATGTGAGCTTGAGATATAAGTGTAGGATGTAGGTGAGGGATCTACTAGTAGAAAATTTGTTTAGCACCAAGGAACAAAGGTTGAAAACTCACCAGAAATTTCTCCTCTTTCTACCCTGTACTCTTCTCCCTGGTACCATGTCCTTAAACAGCAACCATAAGTATTTAGAATGGAGAATTAAAGAGGAGAACTCAAAATATTTAATCAGAGAGAGTAAAAAAAAATGGCCCAAAACTTGCCAGGTCAATGTCCCAGTGCCTCTTCTAAGGTCCCTTGCTCTTGAATATTGGAGAGAGAATAATGAAAGATATCCATGAAAGTATTGAGTCATTGGCAGGAGGCTGAGTAAGTAGTACTAATGATGGTGGAGGTTGAAGAAAGAGAGGGAATGAAATTGAAAAAGCAAGCCCAAGTGAAATTTCAACCAAAAGTCACATGATTGTGAACACAAGCACATGACAAACACCTGACTCAGAAAATCATGCCATTTTTTTTGTTGTCATGGTGAATTAGTCAAGGTGTTTATGTCATGCAGGCACTAAAAAACTTTGAATCATTTTTCAAGCTCAAAGAGAAGTTGAGAACTATACATTGTTAGTATTAAAAGTTATCATTGACACTCAAATAACTAGTCCAGATTATAATTTAGCCTTCATGGCAATAATAGAGTTCAATTTTTTGCATATATATTGCATTTTGATATTTATATGCCAGGAACACTTTGAAATTTCCCAGGGTTGTCCCAGGGTTGTCCCAGGGATGCCCAGGGATCTCCAGGGATTACCAGGGTTGTTCCAGAGCTTACACAGGATCTGGCCAAAATCCTTTGGAGCCCTGACAGCCTGGGCAGCTCTGGCAACCCTTGCAACCCTTGATATCTGAGGCTGCCCAGTATTTGGCTATAATCCTCAGGTAATTATAGTTAACCTGGGCAATGGGTACTTTTCATGATGTATTGCAAGATCAGTGGCTTCAAACCTTTGTTTATCATTGGCATATTGTACAGGATCAACATTGGTGGTCTTTGTTGGAATATTCAAATGGTCTGGAGTACCAAAGACTTTCCGCTATGCAGGTCAATGAGATTGACAGCTGAAAGATGAAATGGAAGACATACATGGACCCTGATGTGGTTGATTGTGATCTCCTTCTTTTCACTCTTTGTGAATGCAATGCCCAGCTCCTGACAAAGGGCCTGGAGCACTTGTTTTGTGTTTGTGTAACTTGGGGAAGGACCCTGATAGTTTGTAATCTGTGCCTTGAGGGCATTATAAGTGCCGTCTCCTTCAACCTCAATTGCAGAGAGATGGGGTCAAGTTACTTTGGGCAGAGGGGGTATGTCAATTGTAAAGGTAAAAACAGTACTGGATCTTGTACTGGATTTTCCAGTGCTTGTTGTATCGACAGACTGGTGTGAACAAAATATTTCATAGAGAGAATAGAAGGAGAATCACTGTATCAGTCTCATCCTCAGATGCTCCAAGAGATTCATTGTCAACAACTGGATAACTATAGTCCAGCGGAGGAATGACAGGAACTTGATCTGACGATACAGTATTACACTATGATAGCAGTCAAAAATTGAATAGCAAAGTGAACATATTTACAAGACTCACCCAGTTCACAACTTGTTGAATCAGAGTGTCAGCATGTTTTCCAGAACTAGTGGTTGTCTGGAGTTCCAACATAAAACAAACATACCAAAGCACATCATATTTCAATCTTCTCAATCCTTGAGCAAGTCCCTGGTTCATTCGAATGGCATTCCATACTGGACACATAGAACTGTTTGAAGCTTTCAAATGGGGAGAGTCTACTCTAAGACCTTCGCTGCCCATCGCTTCAGAATTAATCTGAAAGAAATCCTGAATGTGGGTGGGGAGTTCCCCCAAATTGCCAAAGTGCATTGCATCAAAGATAGTGAATGATATTGGGTTGAGATATGGAAGTCTCAATAACTCTGACTATCTGAGACCATGCTGATTATATAGCACTTTTTGGATCACTTCTGGAGAATTCTTCTACTGAAGTGCAGTGGTCCAATGGATCTGCATATCTCGTAATGGCCAAGTCTCTGGATTCAGATTTTAAATGTTGTTTCAGGGCAGTAAACAGCAGCAGTGGAAGTACTTGTGCCCAGTGTGAGCAAAACCTGATACCTGACTAGCAGCCTCGGCATCACAAACAACCGGTATTAGAGCAACATATGCTCTCCTACCAATCAGGTGCTGAGCAGTCCGAAAGTAATATACACCATGTTCCCAGAGCAAGAGAAGCTGGTCTACCAACCAGGCCAGACTGTGGTTGATAGTGTCTTGAGACAGGGAATCTGAGAGGACAGTGACCAGATAGAGGTATTTTGCTGGTAGCGTAGATGTTCTGGTAGTGAAAGCAGCACCATGTATATTGCAGTGCATGAGGTGTGAGCACTGCGTCTCGAATTCCCAAAAGGGCTGAATCCATCTGAGCCGAGGCTCATCATAAGGCGCAAGTCTGATGTGCCAGAAGGATCTCAAATGAAGGGCTTTCCATCGGTCCATTTGAATTTTTGAATCAGAGGGCAATCCATAAGATCTTTTGTCTGGTCAGACTCTGGAGCTGGATGATTATAGAGATCATGCTCTATGCCTGGAGTGGCCAAGAGCCTCCCCAACCAATCTTTGAAGTCCTGAAACACTTGTTTGCAGATGGGGACTACGAAAACTTTATTCCCTATGCATCGAGTTTTCCGCAAAGGGTTAGCACAGGGAGGAGAAATTGGAGCTGGTGGTATGTCACATGTTGGTAGAGATTGGTTTGCGGCATAGGCAGAATTGGCGGAAGTGAGAACTTTCTGTGTGAGTGGCTGGATAGCAAAACATTTTGAGCAGCATAAAAAAGTGCGAGTGGTAGGATCGAGACTGTAGTGGGCAACAATCATGTAGATCTCCTTGGGGATCTGAGATGGGTATTTTCTGTTAAGAGCACCCATCTGATTCCTTCGCTCAATGATCCATTGTAGTAAAGCCAGGATAACTCGCATTTTATAGACAGGGGTCTGAAATTTGACATAGATCACCAATGCGGCAGTACAACTAGCTGCTAATGGTGAATTGTGTGCAAGCTGCACCCATTGCCTTAACCTGAAGTGCTGCACTAACTCAATTATTGGTTAGCCTCTGGACTTAATGTGGATAGAAGGACATACAACTGTTGAACCTGGTTCCATCCCGACCACTGGGATAGGCTTGATCTAGCCAGTGCTTCTTCTCCTTCAGCCGATGAAGAGTGCTTAATGATGACTGAAGCACATCTTCCAGTTCTTCATGATGGGCATCTGGCAGGAGTCTCTCCATCTCATGCAACAAACTGCACAAGTGAGACTCAGTTTGAAGAAATCGGCTATTGCAGAGCTTGTTCATTTTCAATGCAAACTGGCCAGAGTTGAAGTGGAGAATGGTTGCCGGATCTGGGTATTGGAATGGGGTATCCAAGGAAGGTTTCTTCACAAACTCAATGGTAGTCTCAGAGAAAAGCACTGTCATTTGAGCCTCTATGTTGGCTTCAAGGTATTTGATATCTGAATTTAGAAAACCTTCTGATGGTACACTCTCGACAGTTGCAGGAAGGGTCGGCACATTCCTTGTGATTGGTTCTGCATTGTTGTCGGCCATAATAGTGTCAGATTCATGGCTCATCGGGGTGTCAGAGACATGTATGGAGGGAGACTGTGAGGTGATGTTTCTCAGAATATTCCTGATTCGCTGCCGTTGTCGATGCAAAGCAAGCTCCTGCGAGGAAAGTAGCGATCCCTGTGGATCATTCTGTATACACTCATTACATTTGCAACAAACTTTGTTTGGGGTTTTGCATGGCATATTTCGATGAAGTTATCACCTACGTGTGGATTTATTGCCTTCCGAATGGAACACATACGTGTGGAGACAGGCACAAGAGGAAAGACGTAGTTAAAAAAGTTTTGATTAGGTTGCCATGTAATAGATAGATTACAGCCAAACAGAGTTTGCCAGACTTGAAAGATTTGTGAAATTATAATTAGTAGTCGACATCACACGCTTCCTACTCGCCTGGTGAAAAAAACTGCCGGTACATGGTGAAAAAACCGCCAGTACACCACATGGAAGTGAAAATGAGGGTGAGAATGGTGCACATAAAACAGCAGTTACCCAGAGTAGGGGCTTGAATGCTCTCCCTGAACTAGCCTTGGATGGATCCTTCAGGTGATTACAAGGGTTCTGATGAAGAGGATGGAAGCGGGGCCATGAGTACCATTTCTGAATGAGACAGAGAACAACTTATCAGTTTGATTAGCGTGGCCGGTGGTATAGAGAAAAAATATTGGAATTTTCTCATTACGAGGTTGACCACGATGGACTTATCCAGAAAGCGATGGCAGCTCCAGACCCAGAACAGCAGTAGGTAAACAGTATTTTTGGGCATATTCGTACTAATCACTTTCAGTGGCCATCGAGGAAAGAGGGAGAGCAGCCCGAGAGGAATTCTGAAACAGAGCGGGGATATGGGTGTCAATACCAATTGAGATTTTGCAACCAATTCTGAGAACAGAAAGACTTACCAAGACAGAGATAGAAACTGAGGCTAATCGAGCAGGATCCACTGTCCGAGGAGCAACACCAGGTATGCCAGTCAATACAAAAAGGATCTGGATTCACCATTACCTGTGAGCCCTGCACCTCAGCAACTTGGCACAATCTATATTCACCGCAACCTACAAGACAGCTTGTTCCAGATGTGGATGTGAGCGGAGAGGAATGGGATGGTGGGATGGCAGCCCCTTGACCTATCCATGGAGCAGGTTATGCATCTGAAGATTCCTCAGTGAGTATTGAAGCTTACAAAAGGACAACCAAGTTGGATCCTTCTGAGCTCCCTCGTGACTGAGCAGCGGAGAGCGCACTCCAGATTGAGAGGTTCGAGTAAATCCAGTGTCAGCCATGCAGGCAGCTCTACTGGTGCTACAGGATGAATGCTTGTAAAATTAACATTTGGATTGTATTAGTTTAAACAGCATCATTGGATCAAGTGAATACGTTTGAATAAATTCTGCAGTGAGAGCGAGGCTTTCTTGTCATTGTCATCTGAGAAGGTGGCCAGTTGACGCGACTTGGCAATATGTGGAGGTCTATGATTGACAATACTTGCCTCCCACATCTGTATCGTAAACAAACAGGACTCTTTGGAATGGGGTCTGCAAGAGATTGTCTTCCCACTGCAAGTTTCAGTCCTTCCAAAGTGGAATCAACTTGTTAATTTGGCCTAAGAGGAATTCAGCGGGAGTCTCCTGTTTGGGAGGAAGCCAGACAAGAAATCAGATACAAAGACTTGGCATTTTTGAATGGTCATTCCTTGCCCATTGACAACCTTATCGCCAGGGTCCTTGACCTTCAACTCGACCACTTCATATGCAAACACTAAACAATCCGTGACTGCCTAGCATGAGCTGCTCCTGCTTTGCAAGTTGTCGCAGAGTCTTCAAAGACACCTTGAGATCAGAATCAAGAACCCAAATGAAACTTCAGCGGAAAAAGTGAACATGTATCCAGTTAAATTAACCGTACTTACTCATACAAAGGGCTACCAAGTATCTTTGTAAAATGCCAAAGAGTGAGTAAATGAGTAGAAATGCGGAGAAGCTTGGCAAAAGGGATTGGAAAAATTGTAGAAAGAGAGGGTGTTCTGCGAGAAAAAAGAGAGAGTGACAGAGAGAAGCAACACTCTCAGATACTAAGGGAATGGGAAAAGCTTTGAAAGAGTGAGTCCGGGTCATAAAATGGCTAAGATGATGACCAACCACCATGCCTGTAGTAGGTTCCCTGAGCCAAGTGCAGGTTGTGAGATGATGACAATGAGGAAAAGGGGGGAAATGAGTCGTTGATTAGTTGTTGATGTTGTTGCTGGTCGCCTATGTGTAGGACATCCTTTGGTACTTGGGTACGATACTACATAATCAACACAAGTTGAAAAAGTGGAGAAAAAAAAAACACAATGAATTAATGTACATCAGAAAAGCCTGTCCCAAGTCCCAGGCATGACTATCTTGCCATGCTGGAATTGATTGTCCAGAAAGTCTGTATCTGAAATGTAGGCCATTCATCAGAAATGGCAGTCTGAAATGCAAACGACGTAGCTTTATACCTAGAGGTTTGAACAGATATTCTAAAAGAAACACAGGACATAATTGCGAGGTCTGAACTAATCCCACAATGACTGTCTCCAGGAAGACCAAGTACGACAGTAGAGTAAGGACAAGAACCACTGGGTGTCAACTGCGACAAAGGGTTGCGCCCATGTGGGAAATCAATACCGGTCCACTGCATGTTGGTCACTGAACTCAATTCAAGTGTGTTGAATGTCAGTGAGAACAAAATCACTATGTTGGCAAAGCTTCCAGGGTTCTTTATTCCTAGAAATCTGACTCATAGATGTTGCTTATTCAGTAAAGAAGATGTCTACGGTATGATTTAGAAAGACCAAATCCTCAATGTTCAACTACAATGACCATGGCATATCATCCCCGAATGATGTGCCTCAAGCGTTTACCCTTCTTGATGTGATCTTTGACGTTCCGAATGAAATTGTAAATTTTCACTAAGTGCAAATTTGACCAAATAAATCAAGATATTCCTACACTGTTAGCACATGACAAAGCATCCCATTCCCATTCCAAGCATAAGGTATGGAGCTTAAGAAGCGTTGGGGGGGGAACTTTCCCATGAAGCAAACACCGATGTTGCCCTTATAGTCCAAGTTGCACCCAATTGAAGCGAGAGACATGTTATCTTCTGTCAACATGGGATCATATATTCCAGAGACCGCATATTGGCACGAGTTGATGATAACAAGCGTGGTATACAGATTGTCCAATTGGAACTCCCATGCAAAGTTCATATGAAAGTCAATCCAGCGCTCATGTTTTTTTGGCAAGTCTGCATCCGCCGAGGTGTTATTGGAATCGAAGAATGTTTTTTTGAGGACCGGAAAACTCTAGACCAAAGTACAACCCAAAGGTTTGACCTGGAATCTATAGATAGATAATAATTAGTTCCTAATCTGGAGAAAGAAAGAGATGATGGGTCACCAAATCAAGATCAGATGGCATGATCTTCCCATTAAACAAGTATCTGGGAAGTCGTGATTCAGAAGGAGAAGGTCATCTGTATGACCTCCTATGAGAAGAAAGTCAAGTAGACATACAAGTAGGAAGGATATAGTCAGTAGCAATTGAGAGGAAGGTGCAGTATAAATGTCCTTGACCATGGCCTGGTGCCAAATGTAAGCCTCACTTTTGAATGACCTAATTGGTCATGATTGAACTCGAGTATCCACCTTGCCAAGGGTATGTATTCTGTTAACAATAGGCTGAAGTAAACAAACCAACAATCTAATAGAAGTGCATACATACCATGCAGATAAAGCATGCGGTGATTGAGCATGTTCAATGACATCAGGTAGGTACCTTACCAGATGTTTCAAATTACTCGCTATCAGTGATAGGCAGAATTAACGTTCTACAGAAGCCAACAGCAATACATATGAGTCCATATGTACTGCTTTGACCTTTCAATGCCTGACTTGACTCAGAAAGAAAAAAACAGGATAAAGGATCCTGATCAGCGATGAAAAATCAAGGCTAAAGGCATCAATGAACTGTAATTGATGTACACACATTCAATACTCACTCCATCGATTGTCTTGCTTTCATTACGACCATGCCTCATAGAATATTGCGAAATGGTTTCTAATCATAATAAATCAACATGAGAAAACCTGATAACTCACTGGCTAGATAAGACCACATGAATAAAGGGGATGATCGCTGTTAGGCTGTGCCAACGGGCAAAAAAATGGGGTCATTCTTGAACATGGTGCCAGGATTTCACCCCTGATGTGGAAAATTTAATGGTCCAGGCTGCAAATACATGGTTTCTCAAACTGGTCCCAGTCTAAGCGCAAAATAAATTTCCTATATCGGAGGTCCATATCAAAAAGTTACGCATGTTCACAGAAAATTTTATAATCTGCTGATACATCCTAGCCCCTGTGGGGTCCAGAAATCTCTGTTCCATGGAATTTTCAGGGAATAATACTGCTTGTATTGCTGAGACTGACATGCCTAGAGAGGATAACCCCAAGAATTTCACTTCAGGCTTCTTTGCATGGATATCAAAGGTCCCTACCTTGTGAATTACCTGTATCCCATGACAATAAACCTCATGAAATGGATTATTCCTAATCAGCTCCTGCTTAAACAGCATTGCTTGTGAGGATGTTAACTTGTGTACCTATCCCTTGAAAAATTCACAAATTCATGTGCAATGTCCAGCTCTCATGAGGATGCCTTCATGACTGAGATTGTGGATGAGGGGGCTACATTGAGTGGAGGATCATCAGGCTATAGAACAGCAGATGCTGGGTTTAATTTGGACTCGTTGCTTTTACCTCTTCAGCCTTCTCATCAGCCTACACCAGGGCCTTCTCATCCGCCTATAGCTCTTCAGCCTCCTCATCCACCTGCACCTCAGCCTCCTCATCCACCTACATCCATTCAGCTATATACACCCTCTCAGCATTCTCATCCACCCACGCCTTCTCAGTCTTCTCATCCACATACGCCTCCCTCTTTACAAGCTCCGCTAGGTGATGATACAATGCCAAGAGCTGCGCTATTCCAACCTCCACAAGTATGTCGCCATAGGTTTTAGAAAAAATTATTTTCTTATTTTCTACATAGGCTGGTATTCCAGTTCCAGATATGCTTAACCTCGAGCAAGCGGGAACCAAAAGGTGTAGGACAGACAATCAGACAGAGAACAACAATCAAGAGAATCTTCTGAAGGACCTTGTTCACCAGACTGATTCCCATTTTGAGATGCAGAGTAAGCAAATGACTGTGATCATGGGCCAGATAGAACAGAATAACTTTGTGCTGAATTATCTATGGGAGGTTCTGGACTTCACTAATCAGAGGGTCCTCCATATTGAGTGCAAGGACAAAGGCAAGGGTAAGGTGCAGTCACAAACTGAAACAGAGTGTGGGCATGGAGAAGGCAGTGGTGGTGGCAGTGGTATTGGTGGTGGAGGCGACGGTGGTGGCAGTGGGGGAGGCGGAGACAGAAGTGGTGGCAGCAGCAGAGATGGTGGAGATGGTGATGACATCGATCCAGATGCTGACAACAAATCCGACATTCCGATGTCTAGTCCCTGTGCGACTGCCTTCAACTGGTGAGCAAAGACAACTCCAAAAAAGTCTGGTACCAAGAAACATGTCCCGAAAGAGGAACTTCAGCATAGAGTAAGTGTGATTCATGATTTTGCATACATGCTAAAATATTTCAAACAGGAGACCATTTGCAACTGGTTGAATATGCTCATAGGAGAACATGAAGATCCTCTCGAAAATAAAGTCAGTGCATCAGAAGCAGATCAGTTTGTGAAGGAGTTCACAAAGGACCTGCTAAAGAGGCCATGCACCATAGAAGATTTTCAATATTTCTTAGAGGGAGGGCCAAGATCGGCTTGGAACTTAGGTGCTTTGTACATTTTTGTGGACTTTGTTGGACAGAAGAACCTCCATGATATCTCCGATGCAAAAACTCGAGAAGGAATCTGCAAAGCCTTTTTGGCACAGATAAAGACACTTTGTGGGGAGTATCTGAAGCTTGCAAAATTGCCTGAACGGCAAGAGATTAGAAAAAAATACCACCGGAAATGGCAGCGGAAATACTCAGTAAGCTCTACCATTTTGGCTTCTCATTGTGATTTGATAATTCTGTCAATTAGCTATTCCATCAATGCAGGAATGTAATCCTTTCCTTCAGCTCGCATGAGAGAATCCTTATCTATTTCAATATGATGGGCATTGAGGGGATGTCGAGCAACAAAGAATACACTGACATTATGGACTTGACATATAAGTGGGCCAGCGCTAGCGCGTGGCGGGACTCGTGCCCCATTCTTTCTCGGTGCATCCAATGCAATGAAGACTAAGCTAAAAATATATAAATTACAAAATTTAGATCAATTGAACATTGCCTGTTAAGGATCAGGCACGGAATTCACCACCTCTATAACTCGGCATTTCATTTCATTCCATACACTCGTAACAAAGATCAGCTGCGGTATAAGGTGTTTACACCCGCATGGCGTAGTACAGCCGTTTGCATAAAGTTTTTCCCACTCGAGTTTCCTACCGGTGTTTGTTTGTATTTGATATTTGATCCGAAATTTCTATTGAGCCTCACATTGTATTGTTCATATGCCATGTTTTGCAGCATCCACATTGAGAAAATGGACAATTTTGAAAGGTGCTGGAGTATTCGTGAAGTAAGGGCCTTGGATGTTGCTCTGAGAAGCAAAAATGTCATATCGCAACACTGTGAATTCACTGATGTAACGCGATGCACTGGACGGAATTGATCCGTGGCATTACAACCGACAGTGTCCGGAGTCCTCCCTTCGCGCAAAACAGCAATCACGCTCTGGTAGGTTCTGTACTGGGCATTTCAGTGAAGCGTAACATTATTTCTGAAGGTTTGGGAGCTCAAGCGAAGGGATGGGAGAGACGACCGTCGAAATGACTGCTGAGCACATATGGCAGCCGGATCAAGTAATAAATACAAATAAATACATGCAGAAAACTCGAACGGGCAAAACTTTTTGCAAACGGCTGTATTCGGCTTTGAGAATTTTCCATAAGTTAGACTGGTGTCATGTAGAAACTCGGCTCATGAGGGATGGATTACAGGGTCTGCATTTTGGAAAAGGAGCGCCTCGCCATGTTAGACTGTACACTGGTCAAACCACTAGCATCAAAGCCTGCGTCAAGGGACAACTGTACAATTTCTATGATGCCAACTGGTTGGAACAGCAGGAATCTGGGTGGTTCAGAGGAGGGAATGGCTTGGTTAACGAAATCATCTGCCCACTGAGGGAGAAGGTAGAGCTTAACTTCCCCCCCGACCTGGAGGCATGAGTGTCCTGGAACATACATGTACAAAAGTTGACTGATTGATGTTTATCCAGTGCATTGGTTCATTACAGATTCCAGTTATAGATATTCAAGTTGTAAAGTTTCAGAGTACTCACAAGGTCATTACAGAAGTATAGCAGAAACACGAATGCGTAACATTGATTGTAAAAAATAAAGCTATGTTTATTCTTGGAAATATGAGTACATTTTCCTGATCCCCTTCATTCGTACTCAGTGCATGGTATACATGAGGCATACATTTGGGGTTTATAAATGGCACCAAAATGCTGGTGTGGTTTGCACCGTTATGACCTCCCAAGATGACTCAGTAAGTTACTCTTGGAGTGACTTGATCAAGCAACATTGATAACTCACTTGTACAGATGGCCGTTGACAGTAGCAACGAGCAGTCCCCAAATCGAAATGTAATCATTATTGACAACAGCGGCAGCTCCTACCCACCCAGCTCCTCTCAGTCAATGAGTACGAACTCAGCTGCAACTGTTCTTGAATTGGAGAACCCTGCCGGTCTCAGCGGAGATGTTCAAGCTGATCTCCAACGACATGTTGCAGAGCGTGAAGCACCACCATTTTGGCTTTCCCCTGCTCCTGCTGGCAGGAATATTGAAGTCGCAAATGAACCACATACTCCAGAAGATCCTCCCATGGATGATGTTATCGTAAGTGTTTATCTACTTCAGATTGACATGCTCCTGGACAATGGCAGTAGACCCTTCATTTTCCTCGAGCACTGAACGACGTGCTATACTGAATTGGACTGACCATGGAGGTCATTGGTTTGGGAACTTCATTCAGCGACACATTCTTTCTTCACCGAGGTTGACTTTTGTGATGTTGATTACCATTTCCGCAGCCCTCTTAATTTATAGAATTATTCACTTGCCTCAGGAGGTGAAATCACCCTTGTAAGTGACTAATGCTATCTCAAATTAATTCTGCCCTAAAACTCTTCAACAGCAAGTGGATGCTCCGGCACTTTTTGTAGAGGGGAAGCAGGTTTTGGGACTCTTGGTCTCGCTAATAGTCTTTGCATCCATTGTTACAGGCCATTTTCTCTGGATGACATCATAGGTCATTGCTGGCTTGATGTATTTTCAATGAGAGAATTTCAGTTGTCTTGTTCTATTACAATTTGATATGATGTACTTGCTTGTCAATCTATCCAAAAATATGTCTTCGATCCAATTCAGGCCCTGAGAAGATCATTTTATTTGAATGAAAATGTTGCTGGACGTCTCAAGACTCGCAACGGAGCACAAGCATGACTTTTCTGTGGGCATGTTGCAGTTCTCGGAGTCTTTTTTGCAATCAATATTCTTTTTTCGGGGGGTGTTTTACATGGTCCATAGAATTACTAGTACACAAATCCAACATCTCATTGGTTCTTTTTGTTTTCCACCGAGCATAATCCCCGTGTATGTTGAACATGAATCTTTTCCAGCTCTCTGCCACATGCATCTTTTGACATCAGAAGAACTCATATTTGTTATCTGCAGGATAGAATTTGATCTTCTTTTCCAAACATCTGAACTCCAATGGCATAATATGCCAGACGAAGACAATTTTCAACTGAATTTTGGGAAGTTTTGGGAATTCTTTCACCAGGATATCATACATTCATTGTCTCCAGTGTCTGTAAGCTGCCAATACTCAGACCAGCCTTTATGTGGATCCTGCCCACAACACTTGATCAGTGAGTATATGGGGGACTTATGAGTTGTCTTTCTATCGTACATTGTAATGATTTTTTAGTCTGTTCATGGTCTCCACTCATTGATTTTGTTACAGAATCAAATACTTTTATAGGTGCGTCCGCGGTATCATACAGGTAGCAATACAAGGGTAATCAGTACTTGTACATACTAGCATGGAAATTAGTTGAGAGCATTTTCAATGCTAAGGATGAAGTCATCAGACAATTCAGTACCTGCTCCATCCAGCGCCCTTTCTTTTTCCTTCTTCAGCTCCACTGCCCACTTGTGATGGTCAAGAGCAGATTTCAGGAACAGGTGAGCTAGCTGCTTCTCAGTTGCAATCTCCAGATCGACTTTGGCCATCCTCTCTCGTCTCGAAATACTGACTTGTTGGGCAACCATGGGACTAAGGAGGCCGCTTTCACGGTCACCACTGGCACTGGCTGTACCAAGCAGAGTTTGCTCATACCTCTCTTGCTTCAGGTCTTCGAGCTGTCGTTGGATGCAAATCTGAATTACATAGGGAAAAATATAGGAAGATGGCCGGCACACAAGGAGCTGGCTGTACTTACTATGGTCATAAGGTAATAAACCAAGATTCCACAAGAAACAGCGATAGCAAGATGCTTTGTGTTATCTTTGGACCAGGTTTGAGGAAACCCTTTGACTTGTCAGAGACCCCTTTCAGTGCAGAAATGAGGTTGTTGATGATGCGTGACAAAGCGGTAGAAGGAGGGGAAGATGGAAAGGACTGAGCAGGACAAGTCAATGCCTCCATCATTGGATGCAATTCATATGTGGAAGGAGCTTCGAAACTCACTCATACATCAATCAAAGCATTCATTTCAGATTCAGTCCAGACTTTAACCTGGAATTCAATCCACCAATACTACTCATTGCAAGAAGCACAGTTTAATGACCGATCATTTAGATTCCTGATATTTTCATCTCAGTAACAGTGTCCAAAAGATTTTTTGGGCCATTCCTGCACCTTTCTTGTCATACTTAAACTCATGTGCGCCAATAGAAGTCTTCCATTTGTTCAATCATTGCCATACATGCCAGTTTTGTGAAGCACTCTTTGAGAACATGCGCCAAACCTGTGTTCAAGGTCAGTTGTCTGAACCATGTTAATCTCCCATTTTTGCACATATCCAATACTTTTTTCTTTGATTTTTTTTGTGCGGACCACATTAAGATGTCAAAGCAAGAAATATGGACACACATCTATTGTTGTAGGCTTCTATGAAACCTTATTTCCATACTGATTATATCTACATACCAACACTCAATTGAAAAATTCTATCTGATTGATGTCAGTGCTGAATTTACTCACTGATAGAACAAATTCGAATGGACACATTGTATCCTCATTGAAGTTGCCACTACAACCAATGAATTGACAAGGATCTGCGGACTGTTCCACCAAAAACACACTAGAAGAGAGATCGATCTTCTGGCGCACACAAATTTGAATGTGAGAGAGACCAAAATTGATTTAAAAATGCTCGTTCAGTCCAAAGTCAGCTTCTATCACTCTTCATGCCTTATACCGGGGTTGTCACTTGACAAATGTTGTCTCGGTTGAGCAGCGATACTTCTTCAGATGCTACAACCCGCTCTAGCAATCGTGGCCAATCCTCTGCATTTCTTTGTCTTCCTATCAATCTGCAAGGTTTATTGAAATCAGTGAGATCCCCCACAATAATTCAGGCACAGCATTAATGGGGTGTTGACAAAGTTACTTGGAGAGTTTGAACTCCGCTAACTTGTCCTTACAAAAAGTAACTTTAAGTTACTTAAGTTACTTAAGTTACTTTGTCGCGACAAAGTAACTTTTTTTCCCACTTTTTTTCCCACACTTGACAGCTAACTTGCCAAGTGTCATTCTCATTAAAACTTGCTTTCAGCCCATTTAACAATTATTGTCACCATATAAGGTAGTGCATAGGGATCCCAGCCAAATAGAAGTGTACTAAGTGAGTCCAATGAGATTTGAGTGCATACTACTGATGTAAGTCTCTCCGAGCTCACTGTTGCTCATATCCGTGTGAACGACAGGTTTTATGATGGAGTCCCAGTAATTGATTGATTGAGACTGAATTGGATTAGAGGTCAAGTACTCGCCGAGTTTAAATTTCTCGGGCTGTAAGTTACCAAGCAACATTGTTGATTCTATCAGTGTCAATTGGCAGAGTCGCTGCATTCTTTACCAGGCAGAGTCCCCAAATTGCTAGGGTAGATGACGGCATTCTGGATACTGACTAAACCCTGCTACCTGCAATCTAAATGGGTTCAGTCACATGTGTTTTTTTGCAAATGGGCCTGTTGTTGTATTAGATGATGCAATTTGTATCTTCTTCCAAATGGCCTTTTCTTGCAATGCATCATCATGTGCATTTGATTATTGAATATTGAGCACCAGTGCAGGCAGCGGAGAGAGGAAATAGCAGGCGGTTGAAGTAGGACAGATCTTCATGACAGGAATGTGTGATTTTTCAAAATATCTAGGAGAGGATCACAGGATAGTCAAGTCTGTTTGTAAACTGTAACCTGCCCATAAAATAGTATTATGTTAAGGCTATGTTTAATGTACCAATATACATTTGTAGCCCTCAAAGTCCACGCTATCTCATGTGCTTCTGAGAGTAAGTTGTTACAACTAAATACTTGTCTAGCTATGTACCACATATTATCTAAATCCATATTTACATAGTTTGACAGGTACACTGAGTTGTTCACACTATCTTGTGTGCTTCTGAGGATTTGTATCTACATATTTTGACACATTATATTGGAATCACAATTGAGTATGCAACAATGAGTAAAATTTTACACATCATGGTATTTAGTCTGACCTATGATACATGTTAAGTTAACCTCTTGTAACAATAGTTGACTTTTGACACTTCCAATATTGCTATACCATTGCTGCACTCACTATATGTTTGAGTTGCCTTTGTGCACTATTCATACCCTCATTGTAGCTTGCAACTTAAGATCAATAGAAACCATGTTAGAAACATATTCAAGAAGGAAAGATATGGGGGCATTTCCAATTGTCATGAGCTCAAGGGAACTAATCAAATGCAGCGGAAAAGAGTAAAGGCGAAGAGTGCTGTAAGTAGTTCATGCAGCAGCAATTTTTGTATCTTTGGTTTCCTTTTTTTCCCTTCCACTCAAGTCTGTAGATACTTGGGTGGAGGCTCACTATCACCTATGGACTCTATAAATTAATTATGTAGTTATGGGCAGTTTTAATTACTTATTTTTAATTATTTGAACTTTTCCTTTGCTTTTGACACACTTGTAGGTAAATAGCCTCAAATTAGTGTACTCATGTGAAGATAGTGCTTGAATAGACCTCAGAATTTACAGGTTACATTGAGGTTTTATGTCTTAGGTCATGTGCACTCCGGTTAGATGATCAAGCTTAAGGACATGGATGAATAGCAGTCTCGGCAGCTGTAAGCATCTGACTCACTTAGGACACTTGTATAATGTTATCATTCACCAGTATCCTCAACTAAGAAGCTTTAATAGTGAGTCAAACACATTTAATGAGTTGGGACAAAGTTTTAATGACAGTTCCATTTTGCCGAGACTCAGCAAGTTAAGCTGTCAAGTGTGGGAAAAAAAAGTTACTT
Source organism: Collybiopsis luxurians FD-317 M1 (assembly GCA_000827265.1). NCBI lineage: Eukaryota > Fungi > Basidiomycota > Agaricomycetes > Agaricales > Omphalotaceae > Collybiopsis > Collybiopsis luxurians. The sequence continues at coordinate 166,480 of KN834840.1, forward strand.
GGATGTAACTTTCAAGTTACTTGAATAAATTAAAAAAGTTACTTGAAAAGTAACTTTGCACACACTCGCATTAATATGTCTCCAGACATCTTGCACAATGTTCAGATTATACTTCAGTTTGAGCAGGCTCTACCAGAGACATGATTTTTTCAAAGTAAAACTACCCAAGCCAAATGCTCCTCCAAGATCATGCATTTTGTGAAGGTTTCTTCTGTATTCTCTAGTCAATTCTGTCACGACACAGTCTATTCTGCCTTAATCATAGTAGATGAGTGCTGTTACATAGTAGCAGGGTTGTACAATGCATCTCTCCCAGGTAGAAACATGGCAATAGGTGCTGTGGAAGTGATAAAGAATACAAGGGTGACATTGCAATTTTCTTTCTTCCAAAACACAAGCATGCCTGCTTTCTGCAAGGACTTCCTCATTATCAGCATGTTGGTAAGGAGGACATACTACGCAGAGTCATAGCCACGTAAGTGGTCTCTTTAGTGTGCTATGGCTTGCCTCTAACTAACTGGATTCAGATGCACTTGCAACATGATTAATCATGTCCATAGTGGTGTTCCACTGAAGTGGGTCCTCAGAGGGTAGCTGGATATTTATGTAGTTCCTTCTACTTGTACACAGTACCCAAGAAAGTCAATACATCTATTGTAACAGTAAATTCAGTATGATAAGCCTAATGTCCTCAGCTTCAAAACAGCTTTCAAGCTGGCACAGTCAGGAACAAGACTGCAATGGGATCTCCAACAATTGTAATAATACAGCAAAAAATAAAGGTACAGATGAACATGCCTAATAAGATTGTTATTTTGACAATGACAGGTGTCAGGCCAAATTTCTGAAAATCTCTCAGCAGCAATCTTTGGCCTAGTAAGAGAGATCTCACAGTTCTCTTCCCTGTCCTCTGTTTTGACCTCAGCCTGTGGTACTCCAGCCATGCAAATAGAGCAACACTTGGTGCAAAAAAGCTGATTCAGTTTGTAGCTGGATTGCTTCCAAATGTGGTCCACAATCTCCACAGCAGTCTAGTGCCTAACCCCATGCAACTCAACATTCCAACATGGAAAGCACCCTTCCATACCCACACAGCCTGTTCCTCAGATTTAGTCTCAGATTTAGTATCGAGCCATGGCAGTAAAATGTCTCACAATTAAGTTGCTTTCTTGGTTGACTTCTTCACCAGGAGTGACTTCGGCTGATTTGATTCAATCCAATCAATGGAGGATGTGCTGTAAAGCAGTATCAACTGATTGCATAACTTGATTTATCTTCACCACAATCCTGTAAATATGATTGAGATTGGACACTTCCTCATCCTCCAGTGGTCTGGCATTGTGCAAATGTTTCATTAAATTACTGGTTGCTGATTCCACCTGCTCCTCCAGATCAGTGGAGCCTTCTTGTTCTTCTGGATTGCCTGCAGATCTTCCCCCTTGCTATTTGGAATTGGCAGTGGACTCTTCTTGATCTTCAGGACTGCCAGTAGATTGTTCTCCCTGACCTTCACCTCACCTTTGGTTTTCAGGATTGATCTTCCAGTTCTCAGTTAGGAAAATGATAAGTTTAAACTGTAAGCATCTCATAGTTGGGAATCTGTGATCTGCTTTGCCTTCCAGTCTCTTGGGTCCTGGATTAGGATTTTTCTGTCAAAATATCAGCAATCTGAAAGGGAATATAAAGTAAGCATACCTCCGCTTCTTCTATCTCTGCCCCAAGTTCTTCATAGAGAGAGCTCAAAGCACTTGACATTCTGCTCAAGCTTTCATGTAAGCTGGTCAAGTTCAAAAAGGGGATCTAGTCACATGTTGCACTGTTCTTTCTGTGCAACTACACCTCATGGTTTCCATGTGTAGGCAGATTGCCCTTGACCGACCTATACTCTGAACCATGACCATGTCATATACATTATTGATGACTATTACCACTGCGACTGATGGCATAAACTCCCTTTCATTCACCTCCGATGGCAGATATCTTGCCAGTGCTAGCAATGACAAAGTTGTGCGCATTTTTGATCTGGAAAGGAAATTCACCACTGCCTGGGAATTCAAAGGATTGAGTGAATTTACTTCAGTTGCCTGGATAGGTTGGGACCTTCTTGCTGGATTCATAGATGGGGATCTCCTTCTCTTCTCCAGCATAGGTGTAAGTGAGCTTAGTGAGACTATTCAGCTGGAGAATTAACCTTGGGCTTTAGCATTGGATCTTCAGACCTCAGCAACAAGTATTTCATGAATTTTTCGTGCCAATTGTATTGATACAGATCAGTCAATTGGGTAGTCAAATTCTTATCCATTCTGGCAGTGACATTGCGGTCCTAGGGAAAAATGGTAAGTGTAACTTGTGTCTTGCACATTATGAATGGTTGAGGAGTCCTAGATTGTGGCCAATGCTATCACCGAGATGACCTTCAGTGACCTTTGCTCAGGGAAAATGAAAATTTTGATGAACCCCCTGTGATTGCAACCAGTGTTCATTTCTGTGATGTGGAAAAATCTTGTATTGTAGGCTATCTACATCACCATTTTTGGTAAATTGTATGACCTAATACCCTTCACATAACTCAACTGCATTTTAGGAAATTTGATCTTGACACTGGAGGGAGAATGCAGATCTCAGGCATAGGGAAAAAAATGCAGGACCTACTTTGTACCAGCCTTGCAGAAATTGACACAGATACCAGAGGGTTTTCTGCAATATCACTGGATCACACAGCTATTGCTGCCACAAACATCCATACTGGGATAGACTGGTTCTGAATTTTGACTGAAAGATTTAAGGAAATCAGTACATCGTTTGAGCCACAGCCACAGCAATCCAACATCCCTCTATCTATCCTCTTTATTAGCAAAGGTAAAGCTGTACTCATGGCAACAACAAAGGGGTACACAGCTATTTTTGACATGAAGGAGGGTTGTCACATTCATACCTTGAAACATGGTGGTGGTGAGTTTTTTCATGCTCATTTTTGCAAAAGCTCAGCCCTTCTATTGGAATTTAGTCAAGAGTTGGATAACAGCAATGGTCAGTGTACTTTTCTGCATATATAATCTGTTGTGTTGACTTAAATGTAGGCTTACATTCATCCTGCTGGAAAACACTACCTTGTTGCAACCGGGATAGGAAATCAAGCTGATTGAACAAAAATCCATCTCTGGGCTCATGCAGGAGAGGAGGGAATGGGTATTAGCAGTGGGACCTGGGGAACACTATTTGGCCGCTTGGTAAGATTTTTTTTTTACTTTGATTTTCAGAACATTAAGGCAAAGATATTCAGGCTTGTTCATCTATCAGCCTGAGCTGAAATGTTCTTGCTGTCTTGGGTTTCAGCTATATATGTGTGTCATTTCTCAAGCAGCAACACATGACTGACCTTCCAAGCTGGTCATTGTTATCATCCTCCCTACCCAAATCTGATGATCCTCAAGTCAAATTGGACTTGCATATGTCCCTTACAACCTCTTCTCTGACATCAGTTAGTTCATCTGCAGCCATGCCTGTGGACTCAGGCAACCTGACTGCCTCCTTTTTGTCCAATTCACATCTTTATATTCTGTCCGATTTTACTTTTACATCAGACATTGAAATAACCAAAGATGATTCTGTGTCCCCTATGAACCCTCTGGCTCCCACTGTTCCTTCCATTACTTCCTTCCCACCCCATTCCAAAGAAACAATTCTCACTCCATCTGACTGGCATCATGACCCCATTTTTCTTTCGCTGATTCTTTAGACAATGCATCTCCTATAGTACCTCTGATACCTTCCTCTGAAATCACTTTGCCCTTTTCATCATCAAATGACAATTCTTACAAACCTCTGTCTTCTTCCTATGAAGTCACTAGTACCTTCCCAACTTCTCTCATTCAAGCCTCTTCCATGCTGTCCATTGAAATTCTCATGGACAGCTTGCACCCATTTTCACTCCATTGTCACTCCCCTCTTATATATCTTCTGTGGACTTGTTTACTTTGCTTTCATCATCCATTGCACCCTCTTCAGCCTCATTGGATTCTCTAACTACTTCTCCTATAGCAGCTTCCTCACTAGACATGGTTCAACCATTTTCAGATGAATTTGTGTCCACCTCCATATCCTCCCAACCTGCTCCCGAAGAGAAGTACCAAGGATTCCAATCAGCACTGAGGCATCTATTTGAGGTATATGCAATTTTCCTTCTCATACTCTACTGATCTATTTTCTTCACCAGCTGTAGAGCAACAAGCTATTCTAGATTTTGATGGATTTGTACCTGTACTGGCCTGTCATTACTGTACACAGAATTTACATCTCATTCAAGAATGATGAGTAGATAGATTATTAGATTGGTTATATGGAGATATTGTCAGGATCACTCATCCAGAATGTCCTTAGAAAGAATGGTGAGTTGGGCAAACTATCTGAAAGTGCATTAATAAGAATAATCTTGAAACTTTCCTGTCTGTACTTCTCAATGTCCGAGATGTCACAACATCTCAATGTCTCGATATCCACAATGTCATGACATCTTGATGTTTCAATGTCATTGATTTATAGCCTCTGTGAAGTCATTCTGAAAAACCTCATGCTTACCTCGCGACAGACATTTTAATTTTCTTCAGGGCCTGCAGACAGAGTCTCTTAAAAAACACCAAACACCTCCAGTTTGTCTCAAGGTGTCTGCTGGGAGGTTTTTCTAAGGAATACAAGAGATCAGTCTAATTTACTTCTGCCAAAACCTGAGAGGATCATCACAAGGTAAAGGTATTTTGCCTCAATGCAGCAATTATATTTTACAACTGGTAGGCCTTGAAGGCTGATCCCACTGAGTTTTTCAGAAAAATATTAAGAAATACCATAGAATAACTGCACTATTTCAGTTACACTCCCAGTCCAAGACTATATAAGTTTATCACCTGGCTGACACAGTGCCAGTTTTGTTCTGAACCTCAGTATTTACCCACACTTTTTGCCACTCCAAATCCCCGCAGAGCATGCCACTTCTTGTGTTTGCCCTTACTGTGTCTTATGCTAAATAGGTATTGATATTGGAGTTTGAGCTGATCAATTTCTGTCTGTTTCTGAAAATACTTCTGGTGATCTCTGTCTTGTTTAGACTTTATGTGCCTATCCTGATCTCCAGGTTGGAGAAATGAGCAATCACATACAGGGCATGAGAATTCCATGGTGGCAAAGGTGATGGCAGTTGGAGGTTTTGTGAGAAGAAAGGGAGGGGAGGGAAAGAAAGTTGGAATTGCATTCAATATGTCTGGTTTATACCATTGTCATGAGGATTGTCATGAGGCTTGCCTTTCAGCCCTCTGGCAATGCCTAAGCATCATTTTCACTAAAGTCCGGATTCTTGATTGACATTGTGTCAACTCTTGTTTCAAAATTGGAAGAACAGCCATGCCCACTGTGTGTTTGCTCTACATGTGCTGGTCATCTGAGCCCAAACTCTAACAATAAAATCATATCATATTGATGTACATTGTAATCTATGCACAGTGGAATGATAAGTTAATAGCAGGGATGAATCAGGGGAGGGAGGCAGCAAGGGAAGGAGGTATAAATGAGGGAGAAGAGAAGATGAGAAAGGGAATTTCTATATGAGAGTAAAAAACAGTACAAAGGCATATTATAGGTTAGCTAACTATCTATCTTTTTGGTCCATTGCCCATGCATACCATTTGTCATATTGGTAAAACCAGTGTTAGATGCTGTTGTGCTGGCAGGAGCAGCACCGGCAATTCCATCACTTTCTGGAAACTTGAAGTTGCTACTAAATCCACAGGATTGTTGCAGATTCTACAAAAAAAATTGTTACATTTAATTAATCCTTCACCAGTTAAAAAAACAAGCATACCTGAGCAAACATCTTGTACTGTCAAATGTCCTGGTCAGATACTGAACAGCAAGCATATTTCATGGCTTCCTCAAAGTGAGCTCTGCACAAAGATATTAGTCATCACATGTAACCCCCTAGATACACAGAGAAAGCATACCTGGTGTTCTCCAGGACCAGATCTTCATCAGCCTCATCCTCATCCATGTGGGCATTGTTGCCCTCCTTCTCCTGCTTTTCCTGCATTTGCCTGATATTGACATTGATAGATTCTCTGATAGCAAGCTTGGCCACTCACCAGCAAATCTCTGTAAGATCAGCACTGAAGAATCCATGCATGTTCTTTGCCAAAAATGCAAGCTCAATGTTGGCAGCAATAGGGGACTTCTTCAATGCAGCCTTTTCTTCTTAGAACACTGACTCATTTCATCCTCATAGACTGAGCTAAAGAGATTCCTCCAAGATTGGATCTTCCCAGAGTTTGTAGCCATGCAACTCCTCAACTTTCAACAATGCACCAGAGTAGTTTTGGCCAAATCATTGGGTATGCTGGGTCTCATTTCCAGTGCCTGGTTTCATGAAGAAGGCCTTCTCAAAGGTTTCATCAATGACCTCGAGGTAAGCATTCCCAATTTCTCAAAATCAGTTTATTGATAGTCTTCTTGTAGCTCATTCTGACCATTTGGCACTGAGTCCCTGTCCTGCCATTGCTGGAAGGGCTTGTTGAGAGGAATGGGCACATTGACTTCAGCACAATGGACCTTGCTTTCCCAGGGGTGATGCTCCCTGAGTCATACATTCTTCATCCACCTATGCCACCGCCAAAGGAGCCTACTCCACCCCCTGCAGCACCTTCTCCAGACAACCTGGAGATTGTCGAGCTGGAAGCCCCAAAAGGCAAGGTAAGTGAATGGTTCAACTTTGTTGTCAATGACATTCTAACCCATTTCCTTAGGACAAGAAGAGAAAGAGAAAGGCAGTCAATGAGTGCAACCTCAACCTGAAGTTTGAGGTAAAATTGGTAAGCCAACTTTAACCTTTCCAACTTTCTTCCTTCTTACTCTTGATTTCTTAGAGCATCAACCCTGGTTTCAGTTCTCTCTTCTCCAACAAGGGCAAGCAATTTGTTTTGAATGTTGACAACCTCTGCCAAGGGCTTGCAATGCCTGTTTCCATAAGTACTATTGATGTTCATTTCTTCTTTGCTAACCCTGTGTGTTGACAGATTGCACCTGTCCCTTGTGCTAGATGCATAGCCACCAACCAGCAATGTGAAGGTGCATACCCTGGGTGCAGCCACAAGTGTGACAGTTGCACCTCAGGTCAACAGGTCTGCTTGTTGATGCAGCAGAATGAGCTTGAGAAAGTTACTGCCAACTGGATGCAATTTGCTAGCACTTGCAGCAAATCAGGTAAGTTTGTCGATTCTTTTATTTTCATTATCCTCTAAGTCCTTTTGCAGCAATTGCCATGGCCACTGCCTGTCTCTCAGCTCAGTACTACCAAGTACTTCAATGAGCCATCTCTATCTATGACCAGCTCATTGACTACCAGGATTTGGTCAGCATCCTTCACTGGCAACAGAATGAGCTCCAGCTGGCATGCAGCAACCCGGCCCAGATCTACCAATACATGAAGAAAAATGACCCAGCCTTCAACAACTCAGATGAGTACATTGCTGGACTCCCTGAACTGTTTGGGTGGAAGCTGATCCAGAAGGCCAGCAAGATTGTTGAGGTGGAGCAGCCAGCTCCAGTAGTCCTCAACCTTTCATTGGTTCTTCTGATGTTCAAGCTGACAACTTTGTCAGCAAGAAGAATTTCCCTGAGGTGATGCTCATCCACTCCATGTGTAAGTCTAGCCATTTGTATCATGTTCAAAACTAACCATATTTTCAGCTGACAAGGAAGCTGCCATGCCCATCAGGGCACAGGTGTTCAACAAGTGGGCTCTTGTTGACCCAAAAGGAAAGGAGTCCACTGCTGCCCCTTTGCCTTCAGTCCCAGTGGAAGTTGACCAAGATCCACAGGAGGTGGAAGAGGAGGAAGACACAGAGGGCAAGGTGGATGATTTCCTCACCAAGGGTCTCCAGCCTTCTGCCACCTCTTCTTCCGTTCGTCAAAAAAGGGGTCCTGTTTCTGCAGAATTTGTTCACACTTCTGTCAATGAGGACAAGGAAGAAGATGCTGACCAATGCCCTGCCAAGAAAAGCAAGTTCGGCAATGGGTAAGCCAGCTATTCTTCCTTTCATCTGCCTTGTACTAACAATTTCCTGACTCAGATCCTCTTCTTTGAAGAAGGTGCCAAAGGGCTCTGTAATGGAGAAACTGTAAGCTCACTTTGGCTTGTCATTGACCATTCTAACTCAGTTCTTTCATAGCTGACTCCCTGGCTGGTGCCAGCTTCTATAGACCTTTCTTGACATCTTGTGCATCCCCTCAGGGGACATCTTTAAATTTGCATATTGTAACTGCTATCTTGTGCCCTTCATGGCCTTAATCTTTCCCAATACCTTGTAGATACTTCATTTGTACTTCATTGTATCACACATCTAGCCCTTCTCAGGGCAATTCTTGTATTACTACCTAGCATTCCCAATGCCTGGTAGACTCAGACTTTTCAGTACTCTTTGTCTATATAGGGTACTTTAATAAATTCACTTTCTTGAATCATTGAGCATGAATGACCTAAGAGTTGCCCTTATCCAAAATAACTTCAATGACCCTACTTAGACCTTGTAAGAAATTCTGTGGTCTTTTAGACTTGTTGAGCCAGTCTGGAGTTGGCAAATGCCCACATACGTAAGTGTGATATGGCTTTACTTGCCTCAATCACATCTGTTTATGTACTTCACTCTCTTCAGCCCCATATAAAGACCATGTATTTTTCTAGTGGCTTTGCATTGATCCTACCCTTCATCAGAGCCTTCAGTATCAAGGTAATGTATATTTCCTTTGCACATTCCCATTTCTCATTTTCTGGTTATAGGCCAAAACATGTCTCATGCATATATGCAATGCCTGGTTAGGCGGAGGACCTGCATGGGAGGCTCATCTCTCAGCCATTCCTCTTGCACATTTTGCCTTCAACCAGATCTGCACTGTTCCTATTTTTTATCCAGTGGAGACCATCATCTTGTCAACAACATCCCACCCCCTGTAACAGAGGAAGATGGTAAGACAACAGCTTTTCTCCTCCCAGTTGTTGGCTAACACCCCCTTTAGGCAAACTCACTGACATTGTTGCAGAACTTGCAGCAACCTCAGCTAGTCTACAAGAGCAGGCTATGCTACTTCACAACCTACAAGAGAATTATGCCAAAGACATTTGCCAACATGTTCAGTGCCAAATGGAGGTCAAGCACATGCTTGCTGACTGTTCCCAGGTCCTTCAGTTGTTGAAAAACCATACACTGAACTTTACAGGCTCCAAGGAACAGATTTGCACTCTCTCTTTAGCCATTGGATGGGACAATTTGGAAGAGTCTGCCATCAATGAGTTCCCATTGGAACCTCTAGTAGTTCTTAGATACAATGTACCAATGCTCATAAATAAATAGTCTTTGTAGAATGTGCAATAAATTGCTTGCAGAATCCATTCATCTTGAGTTGGATTAAGTGAGATGCAAGTTGGCAACTTTGCTTCAGTGACAGGATTTCCAATATTCACAAGATTCTGCTGTCCCATTAAATTTCAAATTTCCTGGATGTTTCATAGACCAATACTCAATGAGAGTGCCATTGTATATATATATGAGTGACAAATGTGGTCAATCATTGACTTGTCAGCCAAAATGATGTCCCAGTTCAATAGCTCTATGCCTATCTCAGCCTATGAAGTCTTAACAGCCAGCTTGCTAAAGGCTAACCTCCTGCCTGACTGTATCTATTATGATTTCAACTTGCTGGACACCCCTTGTCCTTGTTTTGGATCTCGCTGGCTTTGAGGGGAAAAGCTCACCACAAGTATATAGGAGAAGGCCATGAGTCAAAGAAGGCTGTCACTGTGAGTCAAGGTACTTACTTAGGATGTTTGCTGATCCTTTCACATTAAATTACAAGGTTGATGAGAAGCTCAACACATTGCTGATGGTACAGCCATTTGCAGAAAGTTTTACACATTCAATTTTTTCACTGCTATCTATTTGTATTTGCTGTTTGATCCAAGATTTCTACTAAGCCCATACACCATGGTTCACAGCATTCACCTTACAGAAGTGGACCATTATTTGGTGCCTTCGAGAGGGTAGATGTGTAGCTTGTGAAGTGAAGGCCCTGAGGGTTGCTTTGAGAAGCAACACCGTCATATAACATGACTGATGTAATGCCACGGACTGAGCAGAATTGATTGGTGAGTCCAGATTTCACACCAGAATGATTGCATGCAGAATGGCAGGCATGCACAACTGGCTTTCATATCAGGCTTTCCAGTGAAGCACAATGCTACTTTTGAAGGTTGAGGGGCCATGCGTAGGGATAAGAGAAAAACAGTACTGTAGACTCGAACATGCAAAACTTTTGCAAACAGCTGTAGGTTTATTACCAAGGACTGATATGCCAGGCTCTGAGTGACATCAGGAAAAAGTTCCATATGCCCAGGCTAACAGTGGCTAGTCTCAGAGAGTCTAGGGAAGCCTAGGCCACCCAGGCTGCCTGGGCTGCCCAGGTCAGCCAGAGTGGTCAGGAGACACCCCCTAATTCCTAAGGCTCCTGAAGATGCCTGAGGTTTCTATAAAGATCTCTGAGAATGCCTGAGGCTTCCCTGATGATCTCTGGGAATCCCTGGGTGGCCCTGGGAATCCCTGAGGCTTTAAAGAATACATTTAAAATAATTATATCTTACTCTATTCTTCTACTACTCTATCTTACACTGCATATACTAGCTCTATATTAACCCTTTAAGCTATAGTATTCCACTATATTGTATGTAATGGTAGTTTCTTACCTACTATTCTAGACCTACACTTCATAGTATAGTTTATTATATTACTGTATTTAGTATAAGCTTTGTATTAGCTAACATACTCAAGCACAGTATATCAGTATAGTAC